>VZRM01005233.1:1861556-2008736 GCA_013397955.1 Grantiella picta
AAAAAAAAAAAAGGATTTAGTGCTGGCAAAGTTGCCAAATTGACAACCAATCACTCTCCTGGCAGCCAGTGCACAAACAGGTGGATGTAGCTGGAACACACTTGCCCAGCGACAGCTCAGAGTGAACCTGGCACCACACCAGTTCTAAGGCTTGGCAAACCATGGAAGTAAAAACCATCAGCTCGAGTCTCTTGACTCTGACCAAATAATCCAATGGAATAAGAAAGGTTAACAAAGTAAAATATGTTGCAGTCTTTCAGAATGATGCCAGTGCTAAAATAATCACTCATCCTTCCTTAGGCACCTCAGGAAAGGGACAATCAACTCCCTCCAGCATGCATGGAAGGTTTGTGTTAATAAGAGCCTCTGTCTGAAAACACCCTCTCTCTTTATTGCCTCAGGAAAAGGGCAATACCAACGAATCCACTGAGATTTTATCAAACCAAGACTGAGGATTTTTTGGGGCACCTTCCTGGTTGTTAGTTTTAAATATCAGCTGTCTGTGCTTGATATTCTACAGAACTGACCCAAGATGAAACCTTTTGTTTAATCATGGTGCTCTCAAAATATGATTCACCTAGAAATCACATGCCATGCAAAGAAATACAAGTCTACATGTGGAAAGGGATTTATTATATTAACTAGAATAATTACCAACTAGATAGTTATTTAAATGCCTTAGGGAGGAAAAAGAGGAGTCAAAATAGTTTTACAATGATTCGGAAAAAAGAAGGTGGTCAAAATGTTCCTTCTCTGTTTACCCTAAAGGCATGCTGCAAGGTGGGTCTGTTTGGTGTGGCTGCAGCACAGGCTGCTTTGAGATAAGGAATTAGTTGAGAATGTTTATGTTCTAATAGATGTTTCAGTAAATCTGCATCTGGTCACTCTGCCTAGCTGGACAGATGCCTGTCAAGTTTTATGCAGTTTAACTTTTGATATTTTATGTTAGCTAACAATGTATAACTAGCACATAATTTGCAAAGTGATGTTTAGGAGAGACTTTAAAAACTATTTTTGTTCCGTATTTCCCTCTCTGGTCTTTTTTTTAAAGCAGATGTGGGATTTATTGCATATGCACAGCATTGGCCACAGTCAGGTCCAACGAGCAGAGGTAACATGGTCTCAGCAGTTGAGAGCTGCTAAATAGGGTAGACAGTGGTGAAATCTAGGGAAACATGGAGACACCACAGTAAATACAAAGATGAGCAATATAGATGCACAAATGCTCCAAAACTGTGAACACCATGTGTAAGGTCAGATGCTATTTCACACTCAAGAGTTTGACTGAAGGAGCAACATGCTCATGGACAGGAGTCCCAGCAAGGGAAGGGTTCAAAATATTAAAAATATATGGAAGGTAGAAAAGTACATTTGTACCTCTCAAGTATCATGGCCATTACCAAAATTCTTTGGTGTATTTGCCCTATCTGCTAATAAAAAACTGACTTGGTATTGCAGAAATCGTTTCCTGCATGACCCCTAAACTCCAGACACTATGATTTTAGATCTCTAACCAAGTCTTCCACACCTCAAGAGCAGCACAGCTGTTTTCTCTTTCCTAACGTACAACTTGGTAAGAGATGAGCTCTGTGTATGAGTGTGCATATACAGAATTTTGTTTATATGTAAATGCCTGAAAAAATTTGGAACTACAACTAGTGACATGCAAAACCCTGATGAAAAAGTAGCTGCTTCTGAAAAGTGGGTTTTGATGAATTTTGTATGATCTCTTTAAAGATTCTCTAATGCATATTTCAAAAGATGTTTCAATACTGTAAGTTTTAGATCAGCTCGTAACTGATAATTTAGATTTTTCCAGGACTATTCTCCTGTGGTATCTAGTTTCCAAACTGAGATTTAAATGTATAGGAGTTCCGAATGAAATCACAGGCTGAATATTAGATTACAGCATATAAAACATCACAAAATCCTTTGTTAATGCTAAATTAAAACCTCAGCTAAGGCAAACTTACTAAAAGTGTCTGGGAATACCAGAATTAGAGGCCTTTTTTGCTTAGCCGTTTTGTTGTATGGCTTTTTTCTAGTGCCTCTGTATAAAGAATGATCAAGCATTACCAATGACTTTAGCTCCTAAGATAGGCACAAGCTGCCAAGAAATACATTATTTCTAAATTAGATTCTGTTTTATGAAAATAATCCCAGGCAATAAATAACTACAAAATCTAGCTATCATACCGGTGTGGAGACTTGAACCTCAAAACAGTTACTGGATATTTTAGATAATTTAATATGTTTAGGTAAGCTCCAGGCATTTTACTGATGTTAAACTCTGTCCTCACACTCCAGCTTTTCCCTTCCTCAGCCCCCAGTGCTGTGCATTCCCTGCTGTTCCACGAGCAGGAGTCAACTCACTTCACCCCAAAATCCAAATTTCCTGCTCCTCCTGCTCACCCTGGCACAAGGGAGCAGGGCTGGAGGGTTGGCTCAGCTGCCTGCACAGCTAGAGGCTCTGCTGGTTCCCTCGGGATGGAGAGCTGACCCTCTTGAGAGGCACTTTTGAGGAATGCAGGTGGAAAGCGCAGCTCTGCCCCTGCCCACCCCCAGCAGGACAGCCACACTGCAGCTGCTTGCTGCATACAGCTAAGGCTCCAGCTTCCACAAGTGCTTAGTCCTCACTCAGGCACCAAACCCACATGGTTTCAGGGGGAGCTGAACTCCCCGGGAAATACCAGCACCCGGAAAACCTTCCTGGGCATGTTAGAATCTGTTACATCACTTGAGTAACTGAAAGCAAAAGGGAACCTAACTGTACCCTTGTCTTTTATCAAACTCTTGGTTTGCCACCTTCCAATATGAGAACAATCAGATTCAAATTCTCACTGATGTAAAACATGTCAATTAGTTTTACATTCTCCTAATCCCGTTTTTATTCACATCACGCTTTATTTCAGTGTGCCCAAAGCCTTGATTCTCCAAAAGGCTGAAACATATAAGCAGCAAAAATGACATAAAGTTGAGGACAAAAGGCACCAGGGAAAATCATTCCCAGGGTCTGTCTGCACCAGAGAACAGATCTCTGCAGCAGAGCTCCTGGCCATAGCATCCACACCTATTGCTCAGTCCACACACATCATATCTATTAGTTCCATTTGCTGGATCACAGGAGGAGAGCAGAATATCCAATGGAGAGCTGCAGTGCAGAAAGAAAGCTCAGGTCCAAGAGGATGTCTGCTCTAGAGCAGAATTAAAGTTTTAGCCTCTCAGCTGCCTAAGAATCATGTCAGACACATTAATCATATATTTTAAAAATAAGTGATAGGTCTATTTTTTCTCTGTCCTTTAACAAACTGATGCTGAGTATTTGTCGACTGTTTAAATTCATGCTTTAATACACGTAAAATCAAGATCAAGAAAATCAGAAATGAATGCAGAAATGTGTTTGTAAACCTTCATTCCCCTGCCATGATAATTGCTTAATATCTGGCATTAATGATGTTTTTTCTAATGCCAGATAACTGACATTTAAACACATTTAAACATTAATGTGCAGGCATTCATGCAGAGACAGGGGATTATTTAAACAGGGAGGAATACAGTTTTAGAGACAAATAAAATATTTGCTGTCCTCTTGAAAGGACAATCTGGCTTAATCATAAAGGTTACATATGTAATACCTTTTCATACTAGGTTTTTATAGCTATAGTAAATGTATATTCAAAAGGTGGAAAATTTCAAATTTAACATTGCAAATAACCTGCCCATAGCAAAGCACCTTTAAAACTCCTGTAGGAAATATAATGGAGTTCATTCTAAATAACATTTGTTTAGTTTGCCTTCTTAGTTTGTAGGACATGAGTTGGAAAACACTTGCTCTTTTCAAGATAAAACTGTGTAAAATTCTTAAACATAAGAGTGCTGCACCTGCTTATATCAGGACATAATGTATTTTCTTAACCCCTGATCCTCTTATGCCATAATTAAAAAATCATTCTCACACTTCCCTTGTAAGTAATAATCAATCTTTTCTGTCCAAATGATGAGCTATTTTCTCATACAGTGCCCAAGTCTGTCTGCTGTGTGGCAATGCACTGCCTTGAGGCAACATTTTCAGAGACTAACGGGATGTGGATGGGGCATTTCAAAGGGCTCAGAACAAAGACATTCTTAGCTGGGGCTCCCCGGCAAAGGAAAGTCGTGACCTACGCAATTAGTCTCACAAAAATTGTACTCACAAGAAGAATTTAATTTAATCTCATGCTCTACAGGCCCATTTATTACAGCAGACACCATGGCTCATATCACAGGTGTTGCATGCAACAAATGAAGGAGATAGGAAAAAACAGATTAACCAATGATATTGGATTTTACTGGAAAAAAAAAAAACCAACAGAATCCAATGAAGGTGAGCCACTGTAGTTCTATTCTGAACTCACTCTCCTATTTCAAGCCATCAGAAACATTTGTGTAGAAATTCCTAATGAAGTTATAATAGTTTAAACCTTTTGACTTAATCATGAGGCAGAATTGCTAAGGGACTAGCATTGGTCTCCGTGAGAGCAACAGAAAAATCCCTAAAATGGAAGCAACATAATGATCAAGCATAGATGGAATCAACAGGCATTTTTATCTTTATTTGTTTTAGACATGGACTTGGCTTTTAGTGCACAATATTTCAAAGAAAAGTCACTAATGNGAAAGCAAAAGGGAACCTAATGTACCCTTTTCTTTTATCAAACTCTTGGGTTTGCCACCTTCCAATATGAGAACAATCAGATTCAAATTCTCACTGATGTAAAACATGTCAATTAGTTTTACATTCTCCTAATCCCGTTTTTATTCACATCACGCTTTATTTCAGTGTGCCCAAAGCCTTGATTCTCCAAAAGGCTGAAACATATAAGCAGCAAAAATGACATAAAGTTGAGGACAAAAGGCACCAGGGAAAATCATTCCCAGGGTCTGTCTGCACCAGAGAACAGATCTCTGCAGCAGAGCTCCTGGCCATAGCATCCACACCTATTGCTCAGTCCACACACATCATATCTATTAGTTCCATTTGCTGGATCACAGGAGGAGAGCAGAATATCCAATGGAGAGCTGCAGTGCAGAAAGAAAGCTCAGGTCCAAGAGGATGTCTGCTCTAGAGCAGAATTAAAGTTTTAGCCTCTCAGCTGCCTAAGAATCATGTCAGACACATTAATCATATATTTTAAAAATAAGTGATAGGTCTATTTTTTCTCTGTCCTTTAACAAACTGATGCTGAGTATTTGTCGACTGTTTAAATTCATGCTTTAATACACGTAAAATCAAGATCAAGAAAATCAGAAATGAATGCAGAAATGTGTTTGTAAACCTTCATTCCCCTGCCATGATAATTGCTTAATATCTGGCATTAATGATGTTTTTTCTAATGCCAGATAACTGACATTTAAACACATTTAAACATTAATGTGCAGGCATTCATGCAGAGACAGGGGATTATTTAAACAGGGAGGAATACAGTTTTAGAGACAAATAAAATATTTGCTGTCCTCTTGAAAGGACAATCTGGCTTAATCATAAAGGTTACATATGTAATACCTTTTCATACTAGGTTTTTATAGCTATAGTAAATGTATATTCAAAAGGTGGAAAATTTCAAATTTAACATTGCAAATAACCTGCCCATAGCAAAGCACCTTTAAAACTCCTGTAGGAAATATAATGGAGTTCATTCTAAATAACATTTGTTTAGTTTGCCTTCTTAGTTTGTAGGACATGAGTTGGAAAACACTTGCTCTTTTCAAGATAAAACTGTGTAAAATTCTTAAACATAAGAGTGCTGCACCTGCTTATATCAGGACATAATGTATTTTCTTAACCCCTGATCCTCTTATGCCATAATTAAAAAATCATTCTCACACTTCCCTTGTAAGTAATAATCAATCTTTTCTGTCCAAATGATGAGCTATTTTCTCATACAGTGCCCAAGTCTGTCTGCTGTGTGGCAATGCACTGCCTTGAGGCAACATTTTCAGAGACTAACGGGATGTGGATGGGGCATTTCAAAGGGCTCAGAACAAAGACATTCTTAGCTGGGGCTCCCCGGCAAAGGAAAGTCGTGACCTACGCAATTAGTCTCACAAAAATTGTACTCACAAGAAGAATTTAATTTAATCTCATGCTCTACAGGCCCATTTATTACAGCAGACACCATGGCTCATATCACAGGTGTTGCATGCAACAAATGAAGGAGATAGGAAAAAACAGATTAACCAATGATATTGGATTTTACTGGAAAAAAAAAAAACCAACAGAATCCAATGAAGGTGAGCCACTGTAGTTCTATTCTGAACTCACTCTCCTATTTCAAGCCATCAGAAACATTTGTGTAGAAATTCCTAATGAAGTTATAATAGTTTAAACCTTTTGACTTAATCATGAGGCAGAATTGCTAAGGGACTAGCATTGGTCTCCGTGAGAGCAACAGAAAAATCCCTAAAATGGAAGCAACATAATGATCAAGCATAGATGGAATCAACAGGCATTTTTATCTTTATTTGTTTTAGACATGGACTTGGCTTTTAGTGCACAATATTTCAAAGAAAAGTCACTAATGCTTCTGAAATAGTCTGGAGACTCGATTTGCCACAGAGCTCAAAGAAATACCTCACCAGAGCAAGGGAGCTGATTGTCTCAGAGATCTGGCACAGGGCAGAAAGCCCCAGCGACTTCTATCTCTGAATAACAATGAGCAACAGGCAGCAGAGGCACTGCATATTGCTTTGAGCTAATTCAAGATTAGCTACTCTTAAGACTCAAAGCATTTTTTCATGCCACAATATGAACATTTAATATCTGAAACACTTGTTTCTTGTGAAACCATAATACCCAATTGTTACAGCTCTGGGAGTGACTCATTTAAATTTCTTAATTATTGCTAGCAACTTTGTCAATAATACAACATTTTGAAGAGATTAACTTTTTTTTTTTTTTAAACAATAGAAGCTTTTGTGTCAGCCAGTAACTCCTTAAAGGGTTTCATCTGTTTTGCATTACTAAAATGCCAGAGCAACTCAATATTCACAGACAAAAATAAAATGTTTAAATAATATGATGACTGTGACACTTAGTCAAATTCCACATTTGCTCTTGAAACTACAATGGCAAGATTTGTGCATTCTGTGAAGTATCTACTAGGTTTTTTTTTTTATTCACTGCATGCACAAACTGCTCAGTGAAAAGCAATAAATTTATATTTGAACTGTAGCAGTTTCTTTTGCACACTGATAAGCTACAAAACATTATGTTCCTCTAAAGCATTTTAACAACAAATAAAAATGGGAAATCTAACATCTTTAATATTACCTCTACCATCCTGTTTTCTAAATGTAGCTCTTCACACATTCAAGAAACAAAAATGTCTCATGGCTGGTACAGAGACAGCTTCATTTTAATTAACAAAGACACAAATTTTCTGTGGAATTGTGTTTTCAGAAAACAGAACTATGTTTCATCTCTTCCATCACTTCTCCAAGGAAGCCAGGGTTTCTCAAGGCTGAGGTTTGTTTGCTTTCTCTTCTTTTGAGATACTCCAAGAGCTGAGCAGCGTGCAGGAGCTGCACTGCAGAGCGGGAACAGCCTGCCCAGGGAGCTGGCACTGCTGACCTCACCTGAAATGAAATGGGTCCTGCACCCCTTCGTGCCTCTCCCACCAAGTCTTCATTATCTCCTGTGGACTGGTGGATGCATAAGTGATTTAATATTTTCTAGGAAAGAGCAGAACCCTGCATGGTGCTCACATGTTTCCAAACACGTGTATTCGCTGAGCACACACGATTACAAGCATCAAAATTTCTCATCTTTTGCAGAGAAAACCAGCAGATTATGACTGTTCTTGGAAAATAAAAGCATCTCTGATATATGAGGCAGTGATTTTGTATTCCTGTCACAAAAATATCCCCCACAAAAAAAAAAAAAACCCAAACGTTCAGTTTTTGGAAGTTTAAAATAGTGAGGATAGACTTGACAGACTGTCATCAATTTGCTCCAGACATGAAGGAAGAATGCCATAACTATGTCATTATGTTTCTGATAGCATATCCAAAAAAGTACATTCATGAGACAGAGGAAGAAAGAAGGAAAAACTCATCTATTTTGCCTACCCTCACAGCAGGCTCAAACTGTAACCAACACAGGCACACTCATTCTAGGATAAAATACCTTCATATACCTGTGTGGTATTTCATCACACATGTATGAAATACTTGGATATCTGCATAGCTAATATACATATTTCCCATATACACTCTCATACGCAGGAAAACACACATATGTACAAACACCTGAACAGCAATGAGATCAAGACTTGATTTAAAAGGTCATTTTCAAAGCACAGAAATTCTAGGTTCTTAACCATATAATTCAATAAATAAGAACTAGCTCATGGGATGTGAAAACAACTCAGACCATTGTGTAAGGACACAAATAGCATTCTCTTTCCAGCTTTTGATAAATTCAGAAGTCCATAACTCTGCGCCAGAAAATCTCAGGCAAATAACCTAACAGATCTATATCACAGCTTCGGAAAAATCTATTGCTAAACACTCACTGGTTACAACAGTTTAACAAGTGGCGTTAAATTTTTATTACTGTTCATCATCCAATGCCATTCTTGATGACTTATTTGCTTTTACCAAACACCTCACTGTTATGGTAATTCTCCAGCTAATTACACGTTTACCACAGGCACTGGTGCTGCACAAACCCCTATTAGCCCAACTAGGAGGGATTGTAAATTGAAACAATATAAAGCTACAGTATTCACACTGAGCCATTCCATCGTCTCACCTGTGCAGAGGAGACCAGAAAGTTTCACAGAACAAATGCCCATAAGCAGCAAGTTTGTGGAAAAGGAAGTAACAGATTCCTTCTCTCTTGCAAAACGAAGAGGTCCAAACAGTCATGGAAATAACATTTCAAGCTGCTGCTTGAAATG
The DNA here is from genome assembly GCA_013397955.1 of Grantiella picta. NCBI lineage: Eukaryota > Metazoa > Chordata > Aves > Passeriformes > Meliphagidae > Grantiella > Grantiella picta. Next base: position 1,870,496 of record VZRM01005233.1, read on the forward strand.
ATGCCACTGTGACAGTTGGTCATTATGATTAATCTTGTGAGAAATACTGATTATTATTAAATACATGTACATATCCATGCGTTCACACAACAGCACCATTAGAGGAGTTCACATCAATTCTAATGTGTATTCCACTCTCTCTTTTGCCAGAAATGGCATCACAGGTTGGGGAATGATACTTTAAACTGTTAGAAAATTTCCCAGATCCCTAACTGAGGAATGATCTGTGGGGAAAAAAAACCTAAAATATGTTCTTCATTGCCAAAATACTAAAATCTACCAGTGACTTAAATATAACATAGGAGCCCTACTGTGCCTAAAGGCCTGTTCATTACTGTAATTAAGTCTTGAAAATTGCCACCTTATTCGGACTCAGGGTTCTGGCAACCAGACCCCAAGGCTTCAGTTCAGACCATGTACATTCGGTGAGGAGAATAGTCGTGCCTAATGATTAAACTTCTATTAATTTCCACAGAAATACAACAAAAAAAGGTCAAAGACACGTTTCCCTACTGACTTGCAAATTTTTCAGTTCTTATGGACCCTCATTTAAAAGCAAACCTGTTCAGTTTACTGTGCTGTGAATTCCTTTTCAACTGATTGCTATGTTATGAAACAACTGTGAATGCATGGACAGTTATTTTATGTGATGATATTCACTAGGCTCTGACACTCCTGTTTGAGTATGATTTATATCTGATAGACAAAAATAAAATAAGTCCAGCTTGCAGATGGTTAAATAACCGAATTTATAAAGCTGACTGAGCAAACTGGCTCTCTTCAGAGGTTTCACTTTTAAATCTTGTTACTGCTCATTGGTGAGGATTTGCAAACACTGTGCCTGTCAAGCTTCCTGATCAGTGATAGCTTTGAAACTGAGCTAAAGCAGCATGGAGAAAAAGCCAAAACTGGATTTAGTCTCATTTCAACAACCATTTTAAACCTGTTCCCACTCAAAGAAATAAAAGTTATGATATTTTCATGCTTTCAGTTTTCTGCATATTTTTAGCAATGACCTCTGTCTGAAAAATAAAAATCTCCAAAGTGAATACAGAAGGAAAATGTCCTGATTTTTTCCCCCTTTTAATTTCTGGGGATTATTTTGGGCCCACGCTCTCACTGACAATCAACAGCTGGGAATCACATATCTGAATCTGGGGAATCGTTACATGCATGATTTTCTACAGCATGGCCAGCTCTAGAATTCGCTGGTTTCACAGCGAACTGTTCAGACAGGCATTCCAGTTTGATTCACCTCTCTCTCCTCAGTGCCAGAGTTACTGAACCTGTCCCTCACACAATGGTTACTACAAAGTGACTCTACAGAATTAAATCTAGCATCAACAATTCCAAGATAAAAAGTATGGGAGGATGTGAGTGAGCAAATGTACATGTTCAGTTGTTTGCAATCAGCACATTTCGCAGAAGTGATAATTAGGATGAAGAATATAACCTCAGAGCATACCACCTTATCCTTACCTCGGAGAGATAAAGAAAATAAAGTTTTTGAGGGTAGAGCAGGGTTTTAAGGGTACAGCACTACTTGCATACCTTAATGAAACAAGAGGACTCTTGAGTACTAGAAAAATCCATTGATACAACCATTACAGTGAAATACTATAAAGCTGTTATTTTTCTGTGCAAAATTTTACTTCTATTTCCCCTGTTCTCTCAAAGAAGTGATGGAGACTTATCTTCAACTATAGGCTCATCCTCCTTCGGGGGTACTGGCGGAAGGGTGAGCATTTTGCTTTTCTTTGAAGTGCAAGCACACACTGGAGATGAAAGCAACTGCATTATTGTCTTTGATGTTTTTGATACTGAATTTCTCGTTTGATTTTTCTTTGTAGACATTTGGAAAGTAGATTTACTTCCTCAATCAACCTTACCCTAAATCCTCAATAGGTACTTATCCCCTTAAATATCTGAAATTGATATCACTATATTTAAAAGTTTGAGTTTGGAATACTTTAATAAATGCAATAAATTATAAAACGTGCCACAAAACCCTTTATTTGTACTGAGTCCTTAATCGCACTGTGTGCTATAGAAAGAGAAGAAGCAAAGGAAATCCTTATAACTTACGTGAGACATCACAAAGACAACATGCTCAAAGTAAAAAAGCCTTATTCAGAGCAACCCTTTATGCACTTATGCACTGCTCTTAATAATGTGGATAGTGGGCTCATTAGACCAAACTTTCTAAAAGAAAAAAAAAAAAGGCAGAAAGCAAACCCCAAAAGCTGTTCTTCCCAGCAGTCAAGATTTAAAAGCTAAATCCTTCAAAAATATATCTAAGCCTCCAAGTGGATTACTCAGACGAGTAAGGACTATGTGAGCGGTGGTTCTCCAGGGCTGCGTGACAGGAATAGTGTGAAACAAAGAACAGCTGTAAGGAAACAGACAGCAGATGGGATAAGGATTCATATGATATCATAATTTACATAGGAGTTGCCTGTCTTGCATGTATATCTGGTAAGCTCATTTAAAAATCAAAATGTTACACTTTGGGAGCCAGGTATAAAAAACCACGGGAGATGGTGGTATAATAATCATGCATACTAGCTTCAGATTTGTTTCCCATAGGTACCTTCTATTTTACATATATTTGGAAAGGTAATTGAATTTTAAAAAGGAATAGTTATTGTTTCTTTCTGAAGGTATTTAATTTTCATCTTGCACACGATTGTATCAAAATAGAAGTGGCTGAAATGTTCCATATGATTTAGTATCTCCTAGTTCAATTTAATATTGGCTAGATACATTCTTCCAGAAAGAAAATGTACATCCACATGTAATCACACCTGGCTGAGAAATGCCTGCCAAGACAATTGGCATCATCACTTTTGCTCTTTTTTCAGTGCTGAGTATATTCAGATAAACTCCAGTGTGTTTTATCTTACTGACTTAAATTTGAAGGTGCAGAGAGGCACATCACTTAAAGAACAGTGGGAGAAAGAAAAAAAATCATTAAAATAAAGTGTAAATACAAGCACTTTGTGAGATTTTTTGTTATGAAATACCCTGCAGAACTGTTTAGTTACTTCTAAGTAGCAAGGCCAGGGATACATGACTTTTACAAGCTCTTAGGATAACTGGGATGTAACATGAAATTGAGGATGTTTTCATCTTTATGATAGGGTGTCTTCAAATTACAGATAAGTCAAACTCTGGTACGAGGCAAGGGCACTTGGCTATTGACAAAGAAACTGATAATTCATCTTTAGAATGAAAAGCATTACAACAGGGAAGTGCCAAAACCTCCCGATATTTTGTTAAAAAGACTGGTCCTTTCTTTCCAAACTGCATGGGCCTTCTTGAGGAGCTCTTAAACCCCACTAACAGGTATATTAGCTCCTTACCAAGAAAGCTCATGGTATCTGACAGGATTTACAGGCAGTTCCTACCTCTGTATTGTGTTTAGTTTGGTTATGGCACACAAAGCTGACAGAATTCCTTGTCTCTTCGCACACTTTACTCCTCTCAGGTAGGTGTAACTCAAGCTGGTGCCAAGACACTCAACATTAAAATCTGCCTACACAAATTCCCTCCAACTGGCTCCATGGATTTCAGTCAGCACTGGCCTCAGTCTGACTGGGTCTGACATGTTTGAAGCTCACCACCAGTAAGGATGCCAGACATCATCATCCCAAAAGCTTCTGTCACCTCTGACAGCTGACTTGCCCCAAACCCAGCCTCACTTCCCCGGCAGGGCAGCAGGGAATAAACAGCCTCTGTCAGGGAGCTGCAGCTTCTTTCCGCAGCAACACAGCCTTTCTCAAGCAGCTGCTCAGCCACAGAATTAGCTGGGCAATCTCTTCAAATAATTTTGGATGTAATGGAGGAATTGTTGGTAATCCCAGAGTGCCTGCACAGAGGAAACTCTGTGATCCCTTCCACAGTGCAGGAATCCTGTGCCAGAGTGCATGAGGAACTAGCAGCAATTTCTTTGTAGCGAATAGCAGCTTACCCAGTGAATTAATAGTTTGTCATCCTGGACCAAATGGAGATAAAGTAGAAGCTAGTTCTTAAACACAACTAGATAGATGTGTGGAGAGGAAAATACTGCCAAAGGAATTGAGACAAGACAAGCAGTCTGCTGCAATTTATCGAGTGGCTCCCAGTAAAAATACAATTACCAAATATGTTTTGCTGTAGCACCAGAAGCAGGATGCAAACATAAAGTACCTCTGCTGCTCCACACCATCAACACTCTCAGAAGACGACAGCTCAGTCAGTTCTATCACTTGAGGTGCTGCACTCTGCAGCTGAGCTTGGAGATGGCACAAAGCTTTCCCTGATAAGTTTAAAGTTCTCAGGTGTCAGAGGTTTGGATCAGCAAAAAGGGAGGTCAAACCTCTGCTGCTGTCATCTATAGTCTTCCTACCTCTTCTGGCCCTCACTGCATTTCTAACTCCATTTAGCAGCACGAATGAAGGAGAAATGTTAGTTTCATGTGACATGTTGAAATCCCCTTCCCCAGATCAGTCCCTCAGACAAAAATATGCTAAACCTTACTGCCAGAATTCACTGCCTTTTCAGGGTCAAATGTAAAATGTGGCTTTACTGAGGACCTGTCCCTCGAGTTTTCTCACATAAAACACACATATAAAGTTCCTAGAGAAATCTTATATAGGGTATGTGGTTTACTGGACAATTTTTTTCCTGCTTATTTCTCGAAAATAAGCAGTTTGTTTATCTTTTTATTCTTAAAAGCTGCAGCATTTCAGATTGCAGTTATACATACATATACCTAAGATAACAGATATGCAATTATTGGCCCTTGCAAGAATCAAAATGTGATAAATGAAGACAACCTTTTCCAGAAACAAAACCTCCTCTTTTATCCCAAATCCGCCCATATAAATAGATAGCTGCCATTTCTGGACTTATTTCTAAACCACCATATTGCAAATAGACAGCCATATAAATGTATTTCTACCTTTCCCTGCATATACAAATTATAAGGCTGGTTCCTACCATTTCTCATTACACATTCAGTAACCAAAGAACTTGATTAATTTTCAATGCTACACCCTATACTGTGTGAACCTTTGAACTCTGTAATTAATATTACTCATATTTGCTAAGAAATTATTTGATCTCTGACTGCAAGCCACAATGATGTTGATTAACTCTCTGACTTTACATGAAGCCTGCTTCTTTTAAAGTAAAAGAGCGTAGAATAAAACTTTAAAATCCTACAGAATACGGGCATTTCCCATCTGAAAAAAAAAAAAATCCTGAACTTCTGTATTTTCAATAGTGATGAGGGAGGATATAGTTGACACTGGGCCTGTAAACTGTGTCAGCATATTACTTCTCTCCAATAATTTGTACTCTCTGTTGGTGTCAGGACAAAGATATCATCCATTCAGCACAAGTACAGGCTAAGCTGGAGCACAGGAAGGAAACATTTCCAATGTCAGGAGGGGCTGGAGATGTTGCAGCAAACATTGTCCGTGCTATCTCACTGCTGCCAATCATTAGAGCTGCTATCCAGCAGACCCAAAGATGTGAGTGCAACACCTCTCCATCAGTCCAATGACAGATATCAGCTTCAAATGATGAGGAAACTGCTCCAGCTGGCTTTTGCCCTGCGAAGGGCTGGAGAACACCTCCAGCAGTGCAGCCACCACATGGGTTATGGGAGAGGTTTTCTTATGCTGGTGGAAATGAATTTATTGGGCAGATGCAGAAGAAAATGTTATGTTTGCAAACAAAGGTTTCCATTCTTTTCTAAAAGAATGAGCAGGCAACTCCCACTTTCTAAATTAAACATGCATCACAATGGCAAGGCATCCAGTGCTTACACTGATTTAAAAAAAAACTTAAAGAACCCAAAACAAACCCACAAGACAAAGCAGTGTAAAAATCACTTCACATCACAGTAATTTTTATTCTATATTAGAGATGCTATGCTTTAAAAGCTGAGCAGCAATTAATTAAGAAATCTGCAACCTAAACCTCAAAGACATATGGACCACTCCGGTATTCAGCTCAGCCTCCCAATGAGGACTGATTACAAACTCATTCCAGTTACTATTTTCTGACAGCTACTGAAGGAAATAGAACTGCATGACAATTTTTTTCTAAGACATGAAATAGTAAACAAAGTATGTTACATGACATAGTAAATTAATGTTATTAGTGACAGCAATCTGCCAAAATCTGGCATAAATAGTTGACAAAGTAGATCACAGAACAGTTGGGGTTGCAAGGGACCTCTGAAGATCATCTGGAGTCCAACTGACCTGCTAAATACACATTTAAAAACACAACTGAATAAACTGTGATAGTAAAAAAATAAAAAAGGCAGCCAAAGGAGAAGTAAAAAAGTTCCTTTTATTCATAATTTATATGAGAAAATATTTTAAACACAGGAACAATTAGTTAATGCCCTGGAGAGCACTGTATGTATGCTATCTGACAAATGGATTAATTGTATTCCCCTAGTTGACAAAAAACTCCTTTCTACGTGTCTGTCTATTCCCCCTGCCCTTCCCCCTCTCCTCTTCAATCCTGATAGACCAGGTCGAGTTCTCGATTCTTTCTAGACTAATTAAAACTCTTGGTTGGGTGCAGACCTGAAAATTACAGTCTGGCTCAGACCTTCTTCCTAATTAAAATCTGTGTTTACAAAAAAGTATTTTTCCATACTTTGTTTCTTATATTCAGGCCAAATTGCTTTGCTATGCAGCTTGTAGAAATTTAAATCTCTTTACAAATTTTCTATTATTTTTATAAAAAGAAAAATTATCAAAAAGGTAAGAGAATTTCACGTTCCACTTTTTTTCTTCTCCATGTTCCACCTTGAGACGATACAAGAGCTGCCTCGGTTTCTTTGAAAAATGATGATTTCAACGTAAGAGAGCTCAACTGTCCCTAGTTTGACAATGAAGATCCCTAACTGAAAAGAAGCTGTATACACTTTGTTGATAAGTAGTATTTATTTCATTAGCTTAGTCTTTTCCCTTTGATAAAACATCAATGTATTTTCCACAGTGAAGCTATCAGAGGGCAAGAACAAACTTCTAAAACCTTGAACTAACAAGCCAGGCCACAGGGACACAAAATTGTCATTTTAAGGCAGGGCACCATTTGACTACTTACAATAGTGATGCTCTAGCACATTACTAAGCTCTTAACATTTCCATGGGATTTACAGATCTTTGTGGAATGATGTCCACATGGAAAGGGACAGAAATAATCTTTCTTGTTCAAACAGACATCGTTTGTGCTTAACATCAAACAATAAATAGAGAGCTGAGCAAGTTCTCTAAATAGGTAATGAGTGACTCAAACTGGCCTTTAGTAAGCTGGCATTAAACACTATTATTATACCTGGAATTGAATAAAAGCAATTAATAGAACTGCTTTGTTTCTGTGTTCTCTCTTTTTTAGAGATCTGAAAATTAGAAGTTAAGAGAATTGTTCATTATGAATAAATCACAAACTATCATGCATTAATAAATTACAGCTACTCTGAAATAAACTAAGCAATTTAACATTAAGGAACACCTCTACAATGAGGTATTTATTTTAATCCATTAAACCAGACTATTTCATTATAACATTTGGATGCCTTAGCAATATTTACATTTGCAATCTGCAGAAACTTCCTCTCTGGCATATCTAAATAGATTCAATATCTTCAGCTGCTGGACAGTTACACTTAAGATCCTTCTCCATAACACTAAACACACAAACAATCTCTTCCTCCAGAAAGTCCTGGCTAATTGCCAGCAGAGGTGTTAACAGATGAGCAGCCATGCAAGTGGCTTTTCCAGGGGGACAGACTTGCTTTGCCACTCCAAATCAGAGCAGCACTCCTTTGCATCTGCCAGAGAGCTGCTCGCCTGTGTGTTCCATACCCTCTTAATCTGTAACACGCAGGTTATTTTAAGCAGTTTAGAAAGAGCTCACTTGCACTAAACCAGATCTTTGCACTCCAATAGATTAGGGAGAACAAACATGAAAAGCTCTGCTGTCAACTGTCAGGCGGTGATAACATGTGCCACGTGGGAAAGGTTGCTGCAACCTGTTCTGCTGAAGGAGACCTGTCCAGAGTGAAGTGCTCACAGTGGAATGCAGTTCTCTGAGGAAATAGAATTTTCATTTCCTGAAAAAATGATGGGTGTGTACAAAGTACTTGAGGAGCTAATACAAGTACCCTAACTGCACCTGGCAGATTTTTGTTTGTTTCTTTTTTTAATTCCATTTCTCGGCAAAAGCTTCCTTTCACAGCTGATTTTTAGTATTTTAAAAAACATAATCTGTATATACTCTTTCAAAAAAAGTAAATATAGTTTTACTGAACAAAATATTTCTTAAAAAAACAATTTCTGGCTCAATTATTGCTCAAATATTTTCTGCCTTTCTAGGCTCCCTAGCCCTGCCTGTGTTGCAATGTGACAGTATCAGAACCAGCTTAATCCCAGCTCCATGGAGGAGAAGCAAAGCAGAGTTGAAAATAAATGAAATTTCTTGCTGTGCAAGAGGTGCACTGGCCCACTCATGCTTATCATACAAATAAAATTTTGCTTAGACTAAAAGACAGTCACAGCAAAGAGAAAAGTAGATAGATATTAAAAAAATAAATTAAGTCCATTAAGAGGAATGTGCTGAGATGCTGGGCTTGGAGCCAAACCCAAAGCATCCTGCAGCATGCAAGCCCAGCTCACCTAGGAGCATTGAGAAGGGGAAAAATCTCCACAAATGCAGTGACTGGCAAAAGATCAAACCTCTGTGAAGAAACTCTGCCCTCAAGGTATAGAACAGGAATGGGGTATGAACCCAAAAGTACAGGTTATCTGAAATATCATAGGAGCTCTTTCCAGGAATAATGACAGGATGATTTCCCATGCATCTTGCAAGAGCTCAGCTTGCACTGAACGAGCTGACACAGCCAAACGCTGTTGTTTCAGTTGCAGTTCCGTGCTATGCTAAAAACGGGATTTGTACAACCTATGTGGAGGCTCTGAGCCTTCCCAAAGCACAGAGGGAAAAGCATAGGTGAGACATCAGCTCCTCCCTCCTGCCTGACTCACAGCAACATGCACGTTTCCCTTCTCCTCCCCTGCACCACTGGGTGCTCCTGATCTGCCTGAGAGCAGAGAGGAGCTGATCCCCCGAGCCATGGGCAACCTCTGCCTGCCCCACGGCCTTACCTAGCCCCACTGCTAGCCCTTGAGTGCCTGCTCAGTCACATTGACACCAGAGGCACTTGCAAACAATGTTATAAGGTACTAGAGAAAAGAGAGGCTAAATCCTGGATTTTAGTCTCAGAGAATGTATTCATCCTAGCAGTCAAACCACCCAGCTCCACATGAGTGTTCCAACTGGTTAGTCTTCCTATGTATGCCTGTGTATGAGGTAGAAATAAATATTTCTTCATCTCACAACTGATACGACTGTTGGAAGATCAGCTCCTATTAATATGATACAAACATGACTCATTAAACCTTTTTACAGGTCATATTTCAGGAATCCCTTTTCAAGGGATTTGAAAGTAAGCAAACTTTACTTTGGCACAGTTTATTTCTGTAAGTCCAAAACACAGAAAACTAAAAAAGAAACTGTGTTTAGAGACCTTAAGAAGAATTTTCCAACTGTGAAGTCGAGTACTTTTGATTAAAATGGTATCTGGAGCAAAGTTAAATAATACTTCTGGGGTTAAATGCTGCAGTTACTAAGCAGAGCGACCAGGAAAAAAGCCAAGTTTGGCTGATTTCCCCAAATGCATCACTCTGACCATCTGTGAGAGAGGTAATGTTCTCTTAAGAGAAGAAACAATTATCAAAAAATAGGTTGTGGGATTGTCTTGATACTGATTTTGTTGTTGTTCAATTAACTCTTCATTTATAGTCTTCCCAAAGCTCAGAAAACCCGCAGTGAACCCAAACACTGTTGATTCTGTTAGTCCACGCAGGTTTTTTCTGACGTCTGCATGCACACAGTGCAACAGCTGAAGCTCCTGTTACACACCACGGTCAGGTGTTGCACATTTTTTACCCCACAGTGTTTTGTTAGCTCTGTAGGCAGAACCCTGGTTGCAGGTTTTTTACAATCACAGAAGTGCACAGCTATCAATATTATCCATATAATATTATCCATGTCTGTGAGCACAGCCATGCATGCAGCTGTCTGAGTGGTGCAAATAGGCAAATGAAATTCTGCTTCAGAAAAAAACCCTCAAAACCTGAGAGGCTGATGATTGTCTGTCTGTAAACCTGCTCTTGCACCTCCTGGAAGCTGTTGCAGAAATCAGGAGCACACCTCCTGGCATTAAGCAAAGTGTCCATTTAATTGTTATTAGGACATCTAGAAAGGCTGATTTCAGTTACTCTGCATTATTTCTAGGGTCATAAATCACTGATCCTGAATGGCAGAGGCTTATTACTTGCTGACTGCTCTCATCTGCTGGGGCGCCTGCTGGGACACCTCACATCCCTAAAGCAGCCCTAATTTGCAGGGATCACTGAATAGACTTCTGCTTGGCCTTGCTATTGAGCACAGAGCTGTAGAAATACACCATTGAGGCTCCTTCTCTCAACAGTCATTCCATCATTAGCGCGAAAAAAGATGTTAAAAGAATTTTGAGCAAATCTTACCATCTTTTTGCTTCTCAACTCAGATCTGAGCTTCCTGCTGCATGTGATCTCATTAATGCAGCATTTTCAGGGGCAAGCCAGAAATAATTTTCTAACATTTTTTTTTTAAAAGTCCAAAACATGGTGGCTTTAAAAATTCACAAAGCTGCACATGCTTATCTGTCTCCACTCAGGCACACTTCTGTTGCCCTTTAGCACCACACACAATGTTATGATTAGTTTATCTCTCTACACATACGACAGCATAGTTACTCTAAAATAAATTTAGAAAAAATAGAACATACTCAAATATATTTTTGCTATGATGCAGAATGCTACAAAGAGAGCAAGGACTAGAGAATTAACCACATGAATCTAAGCGTTGTTTCGAATGCAGACAGCAGAAGATACAATTGCACGGCCTGAGGCTCAAATATTATTATCCTTTGAGATATAGACATTAAAAGTAATTGCCAGGAAAATTGTTCTTCATCAATTACTTAAAATACATTGGGAGTTGAACACTCCTTGCTATTTCTTATAGCAAAACTGCAAAGGGAAAAACTTTTGTAAAGCATCCTTGCTTTTTCCCTGCTCTTGTTTAGGGTTTGGGGCTTTTTTGGATACTCATTGGTAAATTGCAATTTGAAGACTGATATTTTGTTAGATTATTTTCAAATACATTCTTCATTTTCCCCTTACCCCTATCTCTGTGTTGCACTAAAATTATAAGAAATAACTGACCCTATTAATTGATTAGATGTAAAAATATAATTTAAATCAAAGTTCATAATTACAACAAATTACTATGCATTGAAGTTTTGACACTCATCAAATCTGAATTACACCAGGTGAATTCTGAACCATGAACTCCCAAAATTTACATTATTGAGCACGGGAAGACGTGTTAGCTATGAAATAATCACCAATCACTCAATTCATTGATAAAACTTAGTTATAATGACTGCAGGGAAATTAGATTAACTTGTTGAGTGTATAGAAGAATACTCTAAAAACTCTGGCTAAGTATCTTCTTTATGATATATTCCCTGAACGAAATGGGAAGATATATAATTCCCTTTACCCACTGCAATCTTTTCCTTTCATTACCAATTATTTACACATATCCCTATCTGCCAAGAAATCTGGAAAAATAATTTGGACATTTAGAACCAATAGAGAGTTTGAGAATAACAAATAACTTTCAACTGGGGATTGGTCAATTAATTTGTTTTGAGAAAAAAAAACAACTAAAAAAACCAACAACCTCTCACTGAAATTTGAAATTTAATGTCCTGGATTTAAAGTTTATATTAAGCCAAGAAAAAATAAAGAAAAGAGGTTTTCACTCATATTAAAAAGACCCACTTTCCTTCCTTTTTTGGGCACACTTGAACTGCAGTCTCTTGAGACGCTTGCCTGACCCAAAGCCGAACAACTGCCAAGACAGTGACACAGAACAGCGTGGATGAAAGGGATTGAACATAAAAAGACTGACTCAAAACAACCATCAAATGGAAGCATTTTGGCTTTTACTGTCATAAAATAACTCTTATTTCATAAAGCACCTCGAGAGACGGTGACAGGCAAGGGGAGCAGGGCAGCAGCTTACACGGACCTGTGCCCCCAGCTCCCCACAGTGAGACAAGCACAGGCAGTGGCAGTGCCCGACACACAAGTGACTGCAGGAGTTAGAAATGCCAAGACTTCAGCAAAACCCAACTGAAAGCAATTAAGGGAAACTTCCAAGTTCAAAAAACCCCCTGAACCTCCCCCTCCAAGCTCCTGTAGAATTAAAGTGTTGGGCTTTCTTTCCTGCTTTCTTTCCCTCCTCTGTGATTCAGGGTAGTCTGCAGATAAAAAATTAATATTCATTATACTTTTAATTTACCATTACATAAATTTTGAGGAAGCTGTTAGAGAAAGCTTCTCTGTAACTTAAAATAAATTGTCCCAGAAAGCTTTGCTCACATGTACAGATTCCTTTATTATTTCCAGTGTGTGCTACCTCTGATTTTGCTTACTGCATCTAAATTTCTTTCCTATTCAACTGGAGTATATTGTCTTCCATACATTACACCCATAATGAGGCTATGAAGGATTGTATAAAGCTCTTTTGATGAGAACTGGTCTATAAGTAATACAATAGATTACTCGATCTTCTGACATTTCTTACACATTTATTTATTTGCATATTTTTACACACTAAGCTTCAGCTGTTATCAACATTTTTACTATGAATTTATACTAAAAATCTGTTAGCCTGCTTCAACATGTTTTGCAATATCTTCTTCTTGTATTTATTCTACAGATTCATAAGCTGTAGTTTTCCTCTGCAGTGGCATGAAGCTGGCATTTTTAACCAGAGTGGGATTAAATTTTCTGTGTGATCATAAAGCATGAAAGCTTTACCACACAAGACAGTCCCCTGTGACCTCAGCTACAGAAATGGAATAACTTCAAGCATGCTTTTCCTAGGAATCCTCTCTCTCTGCTCCCCTTCAGGTCCCTTCTCTTTTACTTGTATTAATAATGCCAACTACTTTACACCTTGCTGGATCATTATTTGGTTCTCTGAATGTTGATGAAGTTGCAAGGGTAACAGAAAAAATCAAAGCAGCATATAAAAATTCAGAAGTTTGATTTGAACCACTGTGCTCATAACAAAAGCAGCTTTAAAGTCAGATCTCAGTGAAGAGGAGTTTCTATAGGGGAATCATTAACCTTGTATTCTTTCTCACAGCACTCAAGTAACTCATACATGAAGTATGCAAAAAGTCTAAATATTTTTCTATCTACATTTATATAACTATTTCTCCATATCTAATATTTCAGGTTTATCTTTCAAATCAGAGGTACTAAACCCACTTTTTCCATCTTCTGAATCCCAGACCTAGAGTTTATGCCCCAACTTACCGACTCATTTAATACAAGCTAAACTAACTATAGTCCAGATGCTCTTGCAACATCCACTGCACTCCAGACCATGCAGTTCTCTTGGAACTCTCCCATCTCCCCTAATTATTTTGTTTCTGTGATGCTGGGGAAATGTAAAATTTTGTTGCTTCTAAAACTCTATAATTGCAATCTCAGAGGAGAGTATGCAGCCCAGCATAAGAGGAGGATCACAAAAAAAAAAAAAAAAGTAGACAAGAGGCTGACATTTTTTGCAAAAACCTGCAATTCCACTCTGAAACAATAAGTAATCCTGGATTCTAAGAGAAAAAAATACAAGCAGCATATCCTACCTGCAGCTCTTTCGGCCTCACCAGTTTAAAAAGGCATAGAATGTCAGCATGTGGGGTGGGCATAAATATACAACTACAAAACAGCAAAGTCCTGCCTTTCCCAGAGCCACCCAGATTCCTGTTCTGCAATCACCTGTCTCCCACTCCCATAACAAAATTCTTAGACGTGAAACAGAAATAGATGGGATTGCACACCCCAATCTGGATATGCTGCACTTAAAACTCACTGCTAAAAACACAGCTGAGCAGCACAAAGAAGCAGCACTTCTTTTTTGGTGAAACCAATATTTAATTTTTACAAGTGGAGGGCACGAAGGACAGATAGAAAATGCTATTGAGTGTTTCTGTAGTTTTTCAACAATTAAAAACTTCCTGTGGAAACTCGCACAAATATTAGTAATGATAAACTGAACACGTTCAATATTCTTGACACAGCAGATTTTGATCATACGCAAAACTTGGAGGAAAATGTGTTATGACCTCACCCCATGAATCCTTCCATGCAGAGTGTGTGAGGATGAACTCTAGTTTGCGTTGATTCTTGGGTTATTTTCGCTTCATATTATCTCCATGTGAGAAAGGATGATTTGGAACTACTGTCAGTATTTGTAAGTTTGTATAAAATTAAAAAAATTAGTTTGTATAAAATTTGGCTCTACAACAGAAAAAAAGGTGAATAAAATATAAAGAAATTAGGTCCAAAAATATTGGTAATGATCTCAACAAGCAATCTACCAATCAAACCAAGTGACAGAAGCTTTAGAGGTGCTAAGTAATCAAGCATGAAAGTGCAGTAATTTTTCTCATGTTCCTAATGTCCCAAGTGTGCTCTCTGCGTACCTGCAGGACACACCAGCAGTGTCCTCCTGAAACAGCAGAGTCCTGCTCCTGCAGGCACAGTTTCAGCTGACCACCTACCCCTCCTTGCCCAGGGCTGCAGTGGCACTCACTCCCCCACCAGAATCGAGTGGGCAGGCACAGACTAAGTCACAAATGAGCACAAGAAAAGTTAAAGCAGAGAGAGCTGTTCAAAGATAAACACATGATAATTATTTGATTGCCTCCATCCTGTCAGAACACATTTGTTTTTATATATCCATAAAGCAGACTTCTCCCCTCAGAACAGCTCTGTAGTGAGAGATCAGTATCTGTCAACCAAATTTTAAAGAGTGCTGTGGTTTAAGCTGGCAGGCAGATAGAGCAGCACAGAGCCATCCACTCCCTCCCTGCAGTGGGATGGGGGAGAGACGGGGAAAAAGGCACAACTGGGGGTCAAGATAAAGACAGTTTAATAGGACAGAAAAGGAAGGGAAAATAATAATAATGATAAAAGAATACACAAAACAAATGATGCACAATGGGGTTGCTCACCACCTGATGAGCAATGCCCAGCCAGTCCCTGAGCAGTGCTTCATCACCCCCTGGCCAGCTCTCCCCTGTCCTATTGCTCAGCAGGACACCATGGAATGAGTCTGGAACATCCCTGGGGTGAGCTGAGCTCAGCTGTCCCAGCTGTGTCCCCTCCCTGCTCTCTGTGCCTCCTCCCAGGGCAAGCACTGCCCAGCAGCAGATCCAACATCCCTGGGTTATCCATATGATTCTCACCCTAAATCCAGAGCACAGCACTGCACCAGTTTCTAGGAAGGAAATCACCCCTACCCAAGGTGAACAGAACAGACAAGGAATAGCCAATAACCCTTTAAATTGTATACAAATCAATTACTATATTTTTTTAAAGACCAGATACAAAGAATGGTAAGCTAAAACTTTAAGCAACTTGTTCACTGCAGTCAAAAGATCTCAGAGAAATAAGTCCAACATCTCTGTAAGAACACGACAACAGATAAGAACATGCATTCTGGATTACTTTCCCCCTTGTTTTAATTATCACTTTAATGCAAATACTCCATAAATCAACCAACGTACTGAATTATCAGTGTGATAATATATTTAAATATTTGACATTTACATTAATTGGGAATAATGAAGAAAATATTTTTGTTGTTCATTGGATGAGACTAAATGGGTTGAAAATTCAAATGAATAAAACATCATTACAACATCCACTGTACACCTGTTCACAGCTCTATTAACAGCTTGATATTTTTATTAGGTGCATGCACAGCAATACAAGGACAAATGACCATTTTCACACTCACAGGATAGAAGTAAGCTGCCAGAGCTCAGTGTGTGGGGTCACTCAAACCACACAGCTCTGACAAGTGCTTAACTAGCCCCAAAATGCCTCCACTTAGTCTTGACTTCTAATTCTATAAATTATTTACAGTTTAGTAGGTGCAAAGCTAGTGGAAAATGCCTTTTCTGGCAGCTTGATTGACAGGATAATTATACTGTGGTTTTGTTTTTAGCACTGTTATGCAGAATCATAATGCTATAAAAACAAAATATGAATGTTATGAGCTTTTAACTTTGACAAGGTCATTGTGATGCCTACCAAACAGATGTCACGGAAAGCCGTTGCTGTCGTTAGCCAGGTCCTGTAAGTACTGCTGCACCTCTACAGCCGTATCTCAGTAAGACTAAATACTTTTTTGTGTACAAATGTTAAGATTGAACTATTAAAATCCAAACAATCAGAAGAAGCAAAGGAGATATTTATTCTTTCTCGTTAATATTATTTCTCTGGGGGAGTGTCTAGAACCACTAGTGCCAGGTTACATTCCCTTGTGCAAGGCTTGGGGTTTCTGTCAGTTTTTGCCTTGCAGGAATCTCCACAGACTTTCAGCTGCACAAGAGCACAATTCAATAGAAATGAGACACCCCTACGGAATTTACTTTTTAAAGTGCATTTGATCTATATTTTATGGGGATTCCTGATTATTACAGACTTTAGCGAGAGAGATGAATGAGTCCATTTGGATGTTAAGTCACACTTTTGTCCATATCTTTATTCATCCCTGTTGCTATTCACCCCTGCCAGCTGCAGCCTTGATTGGCACTTAAACACTCAGATGATTGGTAAAGATATCGAAGAACAAGTTGTAACAAATGTGGCAGAAATTAGTGCCCAAACCACCCTGAACTGTACAAATAACACTCGGGTAGTTAAGAAACCTTGTGAAGAACAGGTTGAACTTTTTCTTTATTGCAAAGGCTACTAAGAAGTGAATAGATTTAAGCTCCAAGTGTGTAAAGACAGAATTCCAATAACGAAATGAAGGTGTTACAAAAGCATTAAAAACAAGTGCAAAGTCTCAGTGCATGGTAAAGACAAATGGCTGCAGGTATGAGGTGACCACACATAATGCATTTCCCTGCTAATTTGATATTGCAACTTTGACTCATGCTGCAGTACAGGAGAGGACAACAGCTAAGCCCATACACTGTTGCTCTTTTTGCATGATCTGGATCTATACATACAAACATAACTGCAATAACATCTGAGTTAAACCAAATACTCTGCACAGAAACCCAACTGTTCTACAGAATGACCAAAAGAGAAGGAGACTCACAAAGATATGACACAAAACTGAGCTGGAGCAACCAGGGTCACTCTGTTTGTCCATGGGTATTCCTGTTCAGATTTTTCTCTTAGTTAGCAAAGATTACAATTTCCCATCCTGACTTATGCTTTCACAGAAGCTGAGTATCTACTCTGAGGCTGTTAGTTTCCTTCTCTTTTTTTTATTCCTTCCCTGCTATTGCTCCTTTACATATCTGCCCACATGCATTATAGATAAAACTCTGCTCATAATAAAGCCTCTAAAAGAATATCGTGTCAGGAGTGCTAGTGAAAAAGAGAAACAAATAGATTCTACTTTAAGATATCTTATTTCTCATTATGTCCAAACAGTTCTTCCTATCCGCTTCTTCTCATCAACCTAAGCACTATTTTATCTTTCAGAAACACTGCAGGCAAAGTACATGAAGGAATGAATACACAAGTGATATCAGTAGAACTCAGTTATCAATTTGGGCTTCCCTGTTGTCTTGTTACAGACAAGGAGCTGTCTATAGCAGGCTCAAATAAATGATGGCTCACTGGTGCTTCTCTTAAAGCATTCCCTATAAGGTAAGTTGTATTAAGAAGTGACCTCTTCCATTATCAGGTACCCAGAAAAGCATTATTTCAACCCTGCCGTGACAAGAGATCCCCAGTTTCAGCCTCATACTGCAGCCTGTTAAAGGAAAATATGACAGATCACATGGAAGCTTCCAAAACTGTTCCATGGCTGTTTGGCTTCATCTGCTTTGACAGTTCTGCAGAGAAGCCAACTCCAGTAGTAAACACAAAAGACATCTCAGACAGCAGATACACTGTGCCTATGCATAATATTTTCAGGTAGAAACATATTTTTGATAATAGTTATGATAGATTGAGAAGGAACAATAGCTTATATGGGCAGAAATACTGCTTCTGATTTTGAAAGCAAATATGGAAGACAACGTGGAAAATACCAATACATTAAAATAAATGCTTACTTGCTGTAGTAAATATATTATTGTATTTTGAGAATAATAATGAAGAAAAAAGGTGCATACTATGTTGTTGTTATTAAATATTTTATTTAAAACCGTCTAGAAGAAGAAAAAAACCTGCTAGGTCCTTGGTCTTCTCTAATTCTCAAGAGCAGATCAAACTCAGGCAGTCACCTTTACTTGGAAAAGTATACACCTTCCTTCATTAGGAATACACAGTTTAATGATGAATTTGGTGCAGCTATGGTGAGACAGGTTTTCTCCCATCATGGTGCATACTTTAGAAGGCATAGCTGCAATGATTTTATTTCTGACCCCAAGTTTAACCTCAAACAGAATTTGCACAAGCTGTTCTTACTTTACTTATCTACACTACTAGTACACCCATGAACTAAACCTGAAGAGTAAAGGACTCTGTTTGCTTTCCCTGCATATTGTTTCTGTAGGCACATATTGTACACAAACCATGTGTGACCTCCAGGCTTTGCAAAGGGAAGTTTAGATTCATCTGTTCAGTTTAGGGATCTGTGTTCCACAGTCAAAGGCATCATGTCACTCACACCCCGTTTATATTTGACTGTAAACTCTGCATCAAAAACTAAACTAAACTACTAAACTCCTGCTGGAATAAGCTTTATCCCAAATACTGTCCATTGCTAATCCAGCGAAACATATAGTCACAACTTATGTCTTGGTAGTACCAATCATGATAACCTAAATAACTGCAATTGCAATGATAAACTCGGGATTTTGTAAATCAATATATTTTCATTTACGTCTATGACCTTCCAGCTCCTACCAACAGTGATGATCATAATGGACTTTTTTTTCCAAAGTGATTAGATCACCCCTCATCTGGGAGCATCAAACTGCTTTGCCAAGGCACACTCAAACTAACATAATCCAGGCTGAAGCTGAAATGACTTTTACCAAATGCTTTCAGCCTATGCAACAAAACTTCAGATCCAATGCAAGATAAGCTTCGCATTAAGATGCAAATATAGTACTCATGGGCAGAGAAAATAACCCCTGTTTACCATTGCTATAATGACTGATGGATTCTAAAACTCTTTTATATATTGTTTAAATTTGAAAGAATTGGGCGTAAATGTTTGGAATCATAAGTGTTGCTCTGGCTCTCCTAATGTAGTCCACAATGTGTTGCCACAGGCTTTAAGCAGAATGGGCATACTGCAAGGATGCATGCAGAAAATTAAAATTCTTATACTTTTATCCTTCATTATTTCTCATATAATAACCTAAACTTTTTTTTCCTCCCATGCAAGGTTTAGGTCAATATAAGAGCACCAAAAAAACCAACCAACTTTGAAATTTGCCATATTTCATACAGTAGAAAAAACCCTACCATTTCAGTCTGCCTGACTGCTGACGCAATGTCTCAAATCTTGTCCAAACTGAGAAGCAGGCCTTATTTTCCCTTCAGTCTAAGTTGCTTTTAGCTGAGAGAAAATGAAACCTGTGTATCACAATAGAACTGAAGGTCAGGAGGTTATTCAGCTTGCTGTGGCAAGTAGTGTTGATCTAAATCACAACTGCCTGCTCAGCGCTGCTCACACAACAGGAAGAAGTGGAAGGGAGGTTGCACAAAGCCAGCATCAGGTTACTTCTGTCTCCAGCTTTGAAATAATTTTCTTACCCCTACAGCTTTGTTTCTTTTATAATTTTAATGAACTGAACTGCCAAGGGAAGAAAAAAATAAAGAATGCTAAGAAAGGGCTGAGGTGTCTGCCAGGAGGTATGTGGAGGACATCACCTTCTTCCAAATAATAATCTAATTGAAAATGGCTTCCTAAGGCATTCTAATTTTCTAGCTAACATAACATCTTAGTCCACAACCAGTTTAATCTGGTAAGCATCATCGGAGAGGGGAACACTGTGCTCTTCTCCTCACACAAACCCCTTGGTTGTGCTCTCCCTTGTGGTGGAAGTGCTCTGGTAGCCACAGGGAGAAGGAGAAAATGTATCCAGCCAAAAATCACAGCAGCAGCAAGCAGTTCTGTTTGGGCTGGAGCAATTCACAGCCCTGGGTTGTCATGTGGCTGCGTGTGAATTTCTGTGGCACAAACACGGGGTGGGAACATATGGGCTGCAGTGGTTCCTGCTGAACTGAGCTGATAATGGAGTGGTGGTGTGAAGGACCTCTGCTGAGACAGGCAAGGGTCAGAAACTCAACATCCTTTCACTGCTCTGGGGCCAAGGCACTGAGGCAAGTGAAACAGAATCACCCTTCTAGTTAACTCATTTTAAGAAATAAAACTTTCCCTCCTGGCTTCCCAAGTTGTCAAACAAATGAGTGTGACTGCACTAAAAACATAAACAGGAGTGGTGAGGGTTGCTCTGATGTGAAAAGTGAAAGCAGGCAAGGCTGCACGGAAGGACAGCAGTGTGTCCTAACGCTGTTCCCAAAGGTCAACAGCCTTGGCAAGGCACATCACCAACCCCAGCAATCAACCAGGTAGGAATTGCTGGTTTTACAGCACATTTGCTATCCATGGTTGTTCTGAAGTTTCACCTCTGAGGTAAGATGGTGCAATTTACATGTGGAGTGTCAGACAGATCCAGAGCCATCTACTTGCAGTATTTTACAGAGCAATAGTAGAACAATTTTGAATGAACTATGGCCTAAATTGAGAAAGGAGGAAAAAGGTCAATAAACAGAATGAAAATCTCCTAATTTGATCCATTTGCTGACAACAAACACAGATTGGGCAAAGTACCAGGCAACTCCAACAGAAGTAGCAAGGTTAATGGAGCTGCTGCTATAACATATTGTAGATCTCGTAGTGTCAGTGGCGATAGTGGTAATGTTGTAAACACAGTTTGTTTTCCATCTGGTGCGTGGTATATGCCCTTGATAAAAGGGTGCTGCATTATGCATTTCTGTTCTCCTAAATTTATTTACTCCTAAAAATGTATGATGATTTTAATAGCCATATACAAAGACAGAACTTCTGCTTTTTTAAAAAAAATGCTTGTAAAATTTTTCCCTAATGAGGTTAAGGACAACATTAAATCAAAAATACTGTCATAATAAGTATGGGATTCCCCCCCCTTTTAAAAAACACAATTTAACTACTTCTGCAGTTGAATACTCTCAGAGTAGTTGATGTGGATGTTAAGACTGGAATGGAATATAATAATAATATTTTACATTTGAATTCATCCTGAGCACCTTACAAATTGCATAATGCACAATTTGGAAGATATTAATTAGAACTATAAAAGATCTATGTTCCAAGGCAAATTAAAACCAATGAAAGGTCTTATCTTCATTGCAAGTGACTTTGGATCAAGCCTTGAAAGATAACTAATATAAAAATAAAGTACCCTTCAGCAGCACTTCATGCTAACATGCAATATTTGTGAATCTCAGAATCAACTTCACCCTGTACTCTTAGGAATGCACACTGCTGAGCCCATACTTTTAATTCTCTTAATCAAGGTTTTTAACTAATATTCTTGTTGAAGCCTTGATCTGAAATATAATCACTTTTTTCATCAAAATATTTACAAGAGAAAATGTGGAGCCTTGAAGATTGCAGTTTGAATTGTGCATGGTATCTATGGTTACAATGCATTATGGATGGGAAGGACCAGGAACGCTGTGTGCAGCAGAGAGGAGGGCAATCAGACA
This sequence comes from Grantiella picta, assembly GCA_013397955.1. Lineage (NCBI taxonomy): Eukaryota > Metazoa > Chordata > Aves > Passeriformes > Meliphagidae > Grantiella > Grantiella picta. Next base: position 1,892,431 of record VZRM01005233.1, read on the forward strand.
AAATGTAAGACAGCCTGAAGGAGATAATACATTGTCTAAAGAAATTATGTGTATTGCTGGAGTAAGCTGATTAGAGGGAATAAACCAAACGGGAGGGAAACTGGATGCAAATAATCATATGATGGCAATAGATAAATACCAAATAGAGCTTGGGAGATTGTGAGCTGGCCATGGAGAATTGTCTACCCAGAGGTGATGAGCTGCTCCGGAAGGGAGGGCACAGTGGTTTGCCATTCCCCCATGACCCCATCTGTCACCCTCTGTGTCTGAAATGACACATCTTGTGCCTCGGGCTGCCCCCAGCATGGGCACTGGGTCAGGTGCTGCTGCAGAGCAATGGTAGTTTGGTCACTGAGGGAACAGCTCAGGAAGTTACTCTGTCTGCTGTGCATCTCGAAATCACCAACAGCAGGGACAAACCACAAAGTCTGAAATGTGCTCTACAGCTGTTTCCTTGAAGTCTCTCCCAGCAGCATTGAGTACACAACTCGTGTAAACATCTGTTCACTCACTGAGCTCTAAGAATTAGTTTGGATTTTACTTTTCAGAGCAAACAATTAGATTAATGATGTGAATAGTAATTCCATTCAATATAAACTAGTGGATGTGGCCTATGATACCTCAAAGGTTGCAGGGCAGAATCATAGTGGATGTAGTTTAAATGCAGAGGTATGAATTCAGATTTAAGAGCTGATTTTTCACATTAAATCGAGTCCATCCACTTTTTACGCACTGACATCATGGAGAGAGAGTTCTTATTAAACATTCTCTTCTAAGAAAGAGACAATTGCTTGAGTTTTGGTTCTTGTTTCCCAAAATAGAGATTTGATGATAATTTGATTTTTTCAGAAAAGTGGAACCTGGATTTCTCCCATCCCTTCCAAGAATTTTGTTATGTAGCAGTAGTAAAAGTCCTAGATTTTCCAGTTGAGCATTTTACATTTCACTCCTTTTAACTCCCTTAGAGAAACAGAACTGAAAGAAAAACAAGTTTCAGAAAGTGAACATCAGTCTTACCAGCCTACTTTTCCCAGTGGAGAAGGTAAAAAACACAAGTGTGAAATTATATATATATAAAATAAGTGAGCACAGTTGGAAAGAAAGGGAGAGTTAAAATAGAAAGAACTGACGTTAAAATTTCAAATACCCTTATTGAATTGTCAAAAAAGTGAAAACAGAATGAATGAAACTGTAGATGAAACTTATTTGTATTCTCTCAGACATTCTGAGACTGTACTAACAGAATAAGAAAAATGTTTTAAAAAATTCAGTTCTATTTGACTATGCAGCCTTTGTTTTTTCAGGTTTGAGGAGAAAATTTCAAATATAGCCTAGTTAGTTGTTCATTACATTTCTTGCCAGACACAAAGTATTAGAACTGTTTTAAAGAAGCTTGTGAGAGAAGAAATCTTTTGAGAGAAACCATATCCTTAGCTGGAGAATGTGGATTTCAAGCTCATACTCCAAAACTCTAAAGTAACCTTTTCATTTTTATGAAAAGGAATATTCTATATAGGCTTATTTAGCTGACAGATTGAGTTTGCCAGTATTTAATCCCCTTTTTAAAAACAATTTCTGTAAATATTCCATTTTGACTGTTAGACCTAATGTAAAAAGTGATTTTCTACTGAGAGGTTAGAATAGGAAGAAATTTCTCAACAATGCCACTCAATGTTGCTGAAAACAAGGAGCCCACACCCCCATTCCATCAAAATTATTTAGATTATAGAAAATAATAGAGATGCAAATATAGCATCCAAACGATAGCATAGTTTCAGCAAAACTATTTCCAAGGAAAGTACACTAATAATCCCAGAGGGCTATCAGATGTACAGAATTCATGGTTAGGTTATGCACACACCAAATTCTGTGGCTGTTATTATGCAGTGGTTACACTACAAGAGCCAGAAGTCACCAGTGATGATTAGGAGGATATGGCACTGGAGCTATTCAAGCAACTAAGATAAATACACTCATTGTAATAGGTTACTGCTCACACACACAATATGCATTAGCTTTTGACCTGATGAGCGTGTGGTTTGAAATAGTTAAGACAGAAAGCATAAAGGAGAAGATGTAGTATTATCACATAGCAAAATGACACTTACTCAGTTACAGGACCCTGACAAGCACAGGAGACAAACCCGTGTTACCTGAATTCATTAGTCCTTTTACTTATTATGTTTCTCTAAACATATGATTACACTAAATTACTCCACTTTTCTCTAACTCCTTGTCATGATGAGCTATCATGCCCTTGTCATGCATGATGTGGTTGGCTAGGAGATCATCCTTTTCCCTTAAAGCCAATTTTCCTTTCTGTCCTCCATTGCCCACTCTAGATTTTACACAGAAAAATCAAGTTCCAGCAGTTTCTGTGAACGCAGCTATTGGGAAAAAAAATTCCTGATATGACAGAATTGTTTTTTGTTAAAGTCAAAACTGAATAGCAAATTGTTTCAATTACCATAGGTATGTCAAATATTCCTGTGCATTTAAAGCCTCTAACTCTGAAGCATATAAGCTTGACCATTAGTTGAAAACTGGAAATCCAAAAGATTTTCTTTGCATTTATTACTGTGATGCATGGCATCACACAACATAACCATTCTACCTGCATTCATCACAAGGGATGAATGCACCTGGGATGTGGGTTGCAATAATTTTATAACTTGTGGGTTGCACTAATTTTATGACTTGTTTTGGTTACTCTAATATATTTTTAAGCTTAAATATTCTTTTCTTTCAGTATATAATTTAATTGAAACTTGATTGATCTACGTTGTGAAGCGTTCAGCTGTAAACAGTTGTGGATCTTGTATTTAAAAATTCTTCACAACAGAACTCCTCAGGAGTTTGATGGATCTTACCAACTAATTATTAAAATAAATAAACTGTAGATTAGTAAAATGTGCATTTTGTCATTGACTATGCTGGAAAAAAAAACCCCAACACAATAAGAGATGTTTACATAATAAGATTTATATTTAAAAGTTATTCTAGTCCTTTTTACCTCCTTTAATTTTAAATGAAGTCTTTGACTACTCCTTTAGACTACAGTCACTTATACGGCAGATAATTGCTAGAAAGTTTATCTTTAATAATTCTCACAATGTTTCATTTTTAGATTTCTACTTTTCATTAAATGAAGTGATGGCAAATATTTGGTAATATACATGTATATATATTTTTCTCATGTTTATCTTTGGCTCATGGATCAACAGAAGAGTTATTTGATGAAAAACTATTTTAAATAAGAGCAATCTGTCACAAACCTGTCTAGATTCACATTAAACCATATTTATTCCTTATGTAGATAATGTCAGGGCTTGATTTTCCAGCAGTCCTAAAAATCTTAAAGATAAGTCTGAAATTTACTTGTTATCTTTACTGTGATGACCTTCAATAACATAAATGGCTCTGCACATTTTCTGGATGGCAAACTTTTCCCTGCTAGACACCCACAGTAGTTTGTTATCACTGACTTGTGTATTTATTTTGAAATACACAGTTCTGGAAGATTTGTGTTGCTTCTGGACTCTTCAGAAAAAACTTTTGTATCAACATCACAAAGACAATACCAAATTTCCTTGTACTCAAATATATATAAACATAAGTGCCAGACATACAAATGTCCAAAGTCCAAATTCAAAGTGCTAATAAAATATCTGAACTGTACCTTTTTATTTCTGCTTACAAACAGCCAGTGTGAGGATTCCTAGAAACCTCAAGCCACCTTTATGACACTGATTTTAAAAGATGACTGATTGGGTGAAGTTGCACCTAATGATATCTGCAGCACTTAGTGCCACTCACCAAAGGGAAATCACCATTTATAGCAGTTGTAGGTACTGCTAATTAAAGATAAAACTAAAATTTTATCTTCCAGGAAGCTGATTCATAGAAACTTGTGAACTAACATTTATACCACAATTTTAAATTTATTCTAGCTTGTGGTTAAGTTCTCAGGATTTTGCTGCCTTGACCATTTTCAGCAGCAGTTCCCCCACAGGCTCCAGGGGATCTCAGAGCACCCAAAGCTATTTGTTGTGTGCTGCTCCCCTTTGCACTGACAATTCCAACTGCAGAGCTGCAGAGTAACTTCACACTCAAACCTGCTCCTAACGGAAAAATGTTCCCATGGTTTCTGAAGGACAGAGCTCTCCTGGGAAGAGGTGGGGGAGCCATCTGGGGGTTTTAATGGTGTTTTGTTTTCTTTTTCTGACTGGGCAACTGCAGCCTTGCAACTGCCAGTGTAAGTAGGAAGAAGGAATACAGGGTCAGAGGTGAGGAAATCAAAGCTGCCACTCTGACTGCAGCACATGCTGACCTTGAAACTGCTCCTTAAGCTATCTCGGATAAGATATTCATGCATTCCTTTCCACAGCCATTTGTGTAGCTTGTCCTTTTAATTAATTTCTGGAGATGATAGATCATGCTTTCAAGAGCTATCACACTATAATATTAAATTTTAGAATCATTAGAAAAAGAATAAAGAAAAGAAAAAACAAAAAGAGAACAAAAATATGAACTTCAAAGGTTAGGCATAGAATACTAAACCTAGGAAATGATACTCCCACACCTTCTTGGAGTTTCAAACAAGCTGTTTTCCAAAGGCAAAGAAAGGTCATGATGTTCTGACCTCAAGAGTTTTTCATCTGTTTTCTCACATTCCACAAGTTTATGTTCTAACCATCAGAGTGTAAAGCCACATTATTTTTTTTCTCATTAGCAAATATTACATATTTTGTACAAAGAGCAATCTGTCAAAAGCTAGGGTGCACTCATCTCACCTTGCACCACTAAGGGTCAAAAAGCTACTTCTAGCTGATTGGAGAATGATTATTTTAAGCTTCTTTCTACCTACTTGAAAGTAAAGATTTAAAGCCAAATCTGTCATAACTCAACATTCCCAGAACACTCTGCGATAGAACTGCTTATTCTATCTGTTGTGGGAATTCGGAGGGGCTGCATCTGCTCTGCTCTGTCCAAAGCACTTCCTTTGGAACAGAAACGAGCAGCACTCCTCCAATGTGTGTGCTGACTTCAGAGCAATTAGACAGCGCCTAAAGGGAGGTGCAGGAGAGAGGGATTTCCCTGGGAGCCTGGATCTCCACTCTCAAGTCCTTTTCCTGGGAAATACTCTTAATGGGTGACATCTACAAACAGGAACTGGAAGTCTTGGCAGGCAAGGCTGTCTTTTGTGCCAGAAGAACATTCAAAGTCTCATCCAATAAAGTTAAATGGGAAGTGTCCTTAAATTCCGTTCTTTTTTTTTAATTAAGTTTCACGCAGTAGTTTGGAAATAAAATCAATAGTGCTACATCTTTATACTTGTTGATCCCCTTATAAACTCACGTGTCAGACTGTTGTTACTGAGTGCAAGTGCCTCCTTCTGCAAAGGCTGAACCTCATAATCCATTTTAGATCTAAACCCAATTGTCACACAGAAAAAACCCCCAACACAATCCACCAAGAATCCTCACGTCTGCATGGGCACTGAGTGCATCCCAGAGGCTTTATGCTAAGCAGCTGAAACGAGTTTTGTAGAACTGCTTAGACCATCAAACCACAGAAATATAACAATTCCAAACATGTTTTTCCTTCACAATATATATTCTGGAGCAAAAAATTAGTCTCTTGCTACTTACCAATCTCTTCATCTGCTCATTTCAAGATTGATGACTATTCCTTCATTAATTCTAAAAAGAAGAAAGTAGGAATGCTTATTTTAGAGGTCACCATCACATTTAAGTTGATGTATCCCAATTTCAGCATTTTTCACAAGCATTTAAAGATGACATAGTAAAAAACCAAATTGTTGAACCATGTTCTACAACTTGCTAAAAGTTTCCCCATAATCAAAATCATTGCAATCATCTGAACATGTCTATGTGAGACAACATCTGATTCTCCCATCCTCTTTATTGTCTCTTCAGTGCCTAAGCACCAATTGACCTGCATGCCTTTTCCTATGGTCCTAATGCAGGTACGCCTCAATAATGACAAAGACCTACAGCTTTTTACTTCCAAAACTCCTAATAGAAATAAATTCTGGGAATTCAAAAACCAGAGGATAATGACAGCACAGAGTCAAACAGTTTTCTCCGGTGTTTTCTTCACCCATCTAGGCAGGAACTGCATCTCCTAACTCAAAGAGTCTTTGACAGTTACAGCCAAAAAAAGTTAATTTTAGGATTAATTTTTTTTAAAAAATCATCTCAGAATACATCCTACAGTGAAAAAAAAAGGTATTTACACAGCTTTATAGAACAGCCCAAAATACTTAGTTTGTGCCAAAATGGTAACTATACGAATACATTGTTCTTACATATTTATTTTGCATGCCATGAATTTTTAAAATATTTTCCTCCATCATAAAATTTCACTGCAGATTTAAAGACTAAGTTCATTAACAGAAGTATCATACAGAGCTTAATCTATCTTGGATTTAGCCTGCACTGAGAGCTGTCTCTTCTATCTATCATGAGAGAATATTTTGGGTGAATTTTTGACTGCAGTGATCCCCACAAATGGAAAGCTGACAGGAACTTCTTTCAGTAACAAGGAGGCTGACGAAGCTACTTTTATTTCCTACAAAAATGTAAAATAGCACAACAAAGACCAGCACTTAAAGAGTAACATGAATTTGTATACAATACTGCGTTCTGAGGCAATTAACAGTTTCATTTACAGCAGCTTGTTACCAAAGTAGTGCCAGCAGTGTTTATTAATTAAAGGTGTTATTTCATCCTTAGCTGCTTTGTGAAGAAAGTGAGAATTAGTCTACTGTTTCTGGAGAATTACAGTTTCCTAATCATTTAAAAAATGAGGGTGACTAGTTCTGCCACCTATTTGCCCTGCAAACATTCTGCCTCTTATACATGCCAGGAATTATGACAGCTCTGTTGCAGACTGCCTATACATTGCTTTAAATATTGCTGTACAGAATTTGAATTATTTTGTACATCAACCAAAATCTGTGCTGGTGTTCTTTTTAAAAAACAGCTCTGCTCTTGGCTTTCAGAAGAACATGTTGTTTCATTCCCCCAAAGAAGCTCAGAACATCAAGGAAAATAACATCAAGTGATAGTGGGTTCAAACGTATTTCTAATCTTTACAACCCTTCAGTAGTTACATTAAAAAAGTGAGGCATAATTTATTTCTGATGAAACGGAGTTGCTCAGCTTTCTGCTAATAGGATCCTCAGGGCAAAAGGGGTAGGGAAAGCACTGATAAAAGTAGAGAGCCTCATTTTACTGTTTTTTTCCTAGTCTGGAAACAATAAATTAATAATAGTGTTTACTCTGATTATCGTTGATTTAGGATAAATTGTTCTCATTTAGCAAATGGGGAAATGAAATTCAGTGCCCAAGGGACTGAGAATGTAAATCTATGCCAAAGGCTACAACTGAAGACACATTTACAGATCCATTCTGAGTTCTTGGATTAATTCCAATCATTGCTGATAGTAGGGAGGCTGATATTCTAGCACCAGTAACCAGTTTAAGGATGCAAGTTGTGACTCCTTTCTCCTCCTCTCTCTTTGCTTCCCGTTCTGCTCTTCTCCTGTCCCTCATGAAACTTGTTCGTCTTTTTTTTTCCTTGAAGGGCCACTAGCTTTTAGGGTTTTTCTTTTGGGAAAGCCAGTACTATTTTTCTCAGAAGTACACACCAATGTCTGAATACTCTTAATTCATCTGAAATTATTCTTCAGCTAGCCAATTCTTATTCAACGTAGGAATTGAGCAGGGAAATTTAAGAACCTTGAAATGGCATACTGTACTATTAAAAAAGAAGTATTTCTCAGAAAAAGCATCATGAAAGCAATAGAAACATCATCATTCAGCCAAAATGACAGCTTGGTCGAAGTGTACTATTAAACATATTTTGATATCCTTAAAGTGCTATAGCACCATCATACTTCCCATCCTTGAAAACAAGGAAAGAGGACACATAACACAGGTCTGAAGCTGATGGCAGACAGCAAAAGCTTCAGGTTAATATTGCATTTCCTCCCATGGAAAGTATCACCATTTATTACCACTCATTAAAATTTCATTTTATAGAGCATCTTTAAAAGGTCATTTTTAAAATGGGAGTATTATTGCTCATATTACTGACTAGTTAACCACTTTGAGCACACAAATTCTCAGTCTTGGTACTTTCAATTATTAAAGATAAGGCATAAATCTGATTAATTCAGCTTTTTAAATAAAAAGTAACTTATTGTTTTGCTATTTATCTAGCACAGTCATTTGCTTTGTTTTGATTTCTCCTGATAAATACCTTGATCTTGAAAATGACCTTCTATTCATCATCTATGATGTTCAGTGATGGATTCATTACCTCATATGCATTTACCATATTCTGAGCTGCCATGTACCTTAATGTTTAAGTCACTTTTATCATAGGTACTATATTTAGCATTTACACACCACAAATGGAAGAAACAATATCTGCAAATATCAAACCAAAGGCTAGTTTAGAAAACAAAATAAGTATATCCAGAGTAGCAACCAAAGTGTTCTCTGAGTGAACACCTTCAACCCTTGATTTGAGAAACATTCCAGACTGCTGTATGTAATGCAAGACTCAGTAAGATGTGTGATTTCACTTCTGCTCCTCGGACTGCTTCTATATTTTATATTGAGATTACAATGGACTTGTTCTGAAGGGAATGCTTGAGTCAGGCATATCAAATATAGCCACGTCCTATTGTTAAATAGCATTTGTAGTTTGCCTGCTGTGATATCCTCTTGTAAGAAAAGTTCCAAACCTATGAGAAAACCTGCTCTAATAAGAAATCCATTTCAACAGAAACATCAGGTTACAATAAAAACCAAGGATTTGTTTTTTATTACCTTTCTGGGTAGCTTTGGCTAAACTGTAGAGAAACAGACAAGCAATTGTACCTTTAGCTATTCCAATCGTACCAGAGAAAGACTAAACCTTAAAAATCACAAACATTTGCCAGTGGATTGAATTTTGGCATTCTGGTAACAAGCAACAACCTTCATGTTTCAACCTTCAACAACCAACATCACCAAATGATAAACTACCCTTAAAATTACAGTAGAAAGAGATGTATACCTTTATTCTAGAAACATCTGAGATACAATTTTCCTCAAGTGTCCTGATGTATAGTCTGTGATTCTAAACAAAAATCAGGAGGAGTGTAGCTCAGAACCTGATTTTTTGGAATTTGCTCCAGAGCAAGATCTTTATCTGCACAGCGCCATCAGCACATTCACACAGCAGTATGATCAATGCATTTGATATTTGACTCAAACCCATACCCTCTATAAAGCCTCCAAAGCTCTTTAAAAGTATTTGCTTTCTACTGCTAATAATTCCTTGACAGTATCAGCCTCATTGTAGGACATGCACTGAAAAAGCTATGAAAAAACAATTTCCACAATAGCCTCTCTACACAAAAAGCAGCAAAGCTGCCTGCAAACTGGCATTCCTGGAGTTTCTACTCACACCATTTTCTGGTGACCTTACCTATTATTTTCATTAAATCTTTTACATATATATCTTTAAAGGACTTTCTAAACCAGAGCAGCTGTTTCTGGAGAACATTGGAATAGAAAGCAATGACATGTCAGGAAGCAAAATGTCCTTTCAAACGCAGTTTGCAAACTTACCCTTGTTTGCGATATACTGCCTATTTTTTAAATAATGCACAAATCATCTCCAGTACCATGGAAATAATCAACAGAGAATCAAAATCTGGTGCTTCTACTAGAGCACAAATCAAAAGCTGTTGGAATCCAACAGCTGGAGTCTGTCTCATTATTTCACTGCACTTTGATGTGCTTTTCAGCCAAGTATCTTAGAGATTTACTTACAGATATGTCTATCTACAAATTCTACATTGCTTACACATTATAGTTTCCAACAGGGATAAATACACTGAGTTCTCATTTAAAAAAAGAAAAAAAAAATTCAAAGTCTTCTATTAAGCACAAAATCCTGTAAATAGAGGAATTGAAAATCAGCTGCATCTAATAAATGAATCAAGTTTGTTATTGACTTTGAGCTGGTAGTTTCCATTAGATTATCCATCATACTTTTATTATGTGATCAACTGCCTAATTAATTTCATACTCGTGCATTTAGGCAGAATGCTGTATGTTTCAATGGGCTTTGCTATAATCCTGCACCTGCGGCCTCAGAGATTTAGACAGCTCTCTATCCTAACTTTATACTGTGCCTATAATCATGTCAGCTGGAGTATGGTTCCAGCTATCCAGTCTGTTGAAATATAACAGTATTTAATTTCTGAGGCACTAGAAAATTTGCATCTGTGGTCATGTATCTTTGGACTTTAATCAGATGAAAGTCACTGAGAGATATTAAGAGAGTTAGATACAATATTTTGCTCAGACAGTTTTAGTGGATGTATCAGACACTGTTTTGATTTTCCTTGCTTATCTAGTAATATGAACAGATGCAATCATGCTATTGTATAATGAATGTTGATTGCCAACAGTATTTGATTTTGCAACCATTCTGTAGTGATAATTAAAGATAACTTGATATCCTATACAGCGATAGTTAGAGATTGCTTTGTGTGCATTATTGCATGAATAAATGCCACAGAGAGAACGAACATATTCTCTACAATTTTTTATCTGGACTATATTTCAGGGCAAAAAAAAAGTCACAAGTCTTAATAGCACAAAAGTCTTCATTACAAAATGTGTAAATATTAAAAAAAATTTTAAAAATGAAATTAAAGTACTTATCCTTTATTTTCTTCCCTTTTATGGAATTAACATTAAGCAAAGGTTGAGTAATTTATGATGCCTTAGCTGCACCTTCCTCAAAGAGGACAAGAACTGCAGTTTGATGGAAGCTGTGCTATCACCTGCTGATCACACCAGGCCTGCTGGAGCCAATGGTGGTATCTCCTGTGATTGCAATGACCTTCAGGTAACGCCCACACGTAGTACACATCTAGAGATGTTTATTACAGCATTTGAAAACCTGAGGAAGGAAACATTTAAATGTACTTTTTCCACTAATAAACATCACCAAAATTCAGCTATTCATGCTGCTATAGTTTTGGCCAGAACTACATGAACTTCATGTTCAACCTAAATACACAAAATGTGAGACAGGAGCCAAGTTGGAGTTCTCCTTTTCACATCAGTAGCCCAAGGAAAGCATGGATAGGCCCAGACCACAGAGACTAGTAATTTTACTTTCAAATTAGGCACAATGACTCCACAATTCTCCTGCACAGAGAAGAAATCTGCCCCAGCCCTGCATCCACTGCTCTGCTCACATCCAGCACTCACTGGTCAGAGTGTGTGTGAGATGACACAGAAACACATCTCTACTCACTCAGGCATGCAAAGCACTGGCACTGCATCCTCTCCACTCCCTGGGTGCTCAGGAAGGCAGAGAAGCACAAATGCCTTCCTCGGTGCTGCCCCAGGCAAGCCCTTGGCTGACTATTTCAGTGGCAGACACGGCCTTGGCCCCATGGCCGCCAACATTTCCAGCCCTGCAAACTGTGGCTGAGTTTGGGTGAGTTTGCTCGGGCACAATGCAAATCTGTGTAGGGAAGCACTGTTGGACTGCCATGGGTGCTCCATCCAGCACTGACGCGCATCTCCGATGTCAATATTATATGATGATTTTTATCTCTGGAGTTTTATGTTTCACTTTTAATCATAATCCAACAGAGAAGACAGTGAGTTTCTTAGTTCACTGGTCAATATAGTTAGCAGGTGAACTCCTTATAAATGACAGATGTGCTTTCACTGCAGCAGTTCTTCCTGGTTTAGAAAGGATGTGGCAGGTGTTGAAACTTGCCAATTAAATTATCTTCATTCTTGATGTGAGCTTTAGTCATTGAATGCCTTGTGAGCTGAAATCTCCCTCTCTCTGCTCGGTAAGAACCACCAGACTAACACCTATACATTCCCTTCTGGATCACTGATAATTTGAAGCTGATAATTATTTCTGTTTTTGCTAAGAAACTGAAAGACACTTGCGCCTCTGATGTATTTCCACTGTGTGTCTTTGTGTATGTCAGAAAGCTATCAGCTCCCTGCGATCTAAGAAAGCATTTCTGCTGACATTTTTCTTACGACTTTTCATTCCAATTTATAAAGTTACCTGTTGAGGAATTTTTATGATACCACCTACTTCCCATAGAGGCTACCACCTAAGCCTTGATTAGTTCACAGGAGATCAAACTCCCTAACAAGTTACTGTCAGTTGCAGTTTTTAAGACTAGAACTAGGTCAGGTTTATTAGCTACATCAATTCTTTCATGTAGCACAGCTAAGACAAAAAAAGGATTTTAGAACAAAAAAATAAAGGAAAACAGGACTGAAAGTCAAACTAACAGATATAAAAATGCTTCTCATCTCAAAAGTGAAATGCCACAAATGATTTTTAAATTACCAAACCCCCCAGGCTGAAGTCATGTAGTCTCCAGCTTTGACTAAGAGACCTTAAAATAGTACAGGTGGTTTTGTTACAGGGACAGCATATGAGCAGAATCATTTGTAATATAGGATCCCTTAGATATTCATTCTGCAAAAGCTGTAGAAACGATTTTTGTTCTGATGAGGATAGAAATAGTTTCTACACAATATTGATCTCCCCCAAGTCTTGGGATTGCTCTGTGTAGTTTTGGAAGAGCTACACTACAACAGAAACAATAGTAAAAGCTTTATAAAAAAGCTGTTTTATATAATATTTAATTACATTTTCTTTCTCTTTACACCTCATGATAACACATCTCTCTATGGAATCCCAGACAACTTTCTACAACTAACACCCATTTAGTGTTAAATCTTTACTGTGGTGTTTTGGTATTTTGGCTTCTGATTCAAGAAATGCAAACAAACTGTGAGGAAACAAAGTACCTATTAAAAAAAGCTAAGGATTGTGATTAAATTCCAAGAGGTTTTTTTTTTTTTACTTATACTGACCAGCCAACCTGTATTTGACCATTATATCCATGGCTAGGCATAGAAATACTCAAACACAGAGAGCCACAATTACTTCTTTTTGTTTGGTTTTTGTTTTTAATTTGGTTTCTTTTAGTTGCAGCATCAGTGGTGCTCATGTTTTCAGGCCATCAGCTCCTCAGTGCTTAAGCAGAGAGCAGATGAGAGCAGATAGAGTAAACCTGCTTTTTCAAGAGCACTGACCAAATAGTGCCTGTGGCCACAGCATTCATGGTTGTTAAGGGAGAATTCTAAAACCAGATACTAAAATACAAAGGTTAAAGGAGTTAATAAAGGACATGAAAGCTCTTAGGTAACCAGAAATTCCTATTGTGGTGGTGTAATAACCACTGTTAATCCTCTTGCTTGAGCCCACAGAGTTTGGGGATAAGACATGGAACTAGACACAGATGGCATTAAGACACACTGTGCAAGAACAGGCATCCCAGGAGAGAACATGACTTAAACACATTTTTGGGTCATGTCTCGTCTCCTGTACACTCCTTATTCCTGCCAGTACTAATTAATGTATGAGATGAGACAAACATTGCCAGCAAGTGTGTGACAAGCAGCCTAAATGGGAAGCTTTCCTAACACTAATGAAACACATGGGAAGTGGGATGAGGTGTAGACAAAATACCATTACGCTGATTTTGCCATCTATATAGTTAACGTCAAGTGCAAAAGCTATAAAAAGCAAGGCAAGGCCTGTGGGTCAGCAGGCTCAGATCAAACACAGAATGCATCTGCAGAGCCAGTTTATAACATGGAAGGACTAAAGCTGTGCGTGTGTCCAACTCCACACATCCCAACAAACCAGGCAAACGAACCATGGATATAGATAGATTCTTCCCACAGGTCCTTTCCTTTAGCAGATCCAGGCCTACTGTTGATCCCACCTCCTTCCTCCTGTGAAACAGAGCAACACAAAAAGGAGCAAAGCTCACCAGTAGCTTTATTTAGCAACATTTGAGAATGGAACCTGGGAGCTTTCCCTTCTGAAATCTCTTCTTAAGTAAGCTACCTGATTACGTTTCAACCTTTGCCAGCTTTTTCTAGAAGTTCAATGCTCCAGGAGGGAAGGTAACAACACCTCTGAGCTTCCAGTGGAACCTCTCTGAGGTTCTACACAGTGAGTGTACCCCAACACTCACTGTGAGGTTATACACAACCACATCCACGCTGAGGCAAGAGCTACCTTCTCAAAGACTTAATGCTCTCCTCTTGCTTTAGAATAAAAACAGAAAACAAAACACAGAAATGCAGAATACACAAGAGAGCAGCTGGTGTGATGAGGCTGTTAGGTACCCACACTGAGGAGGGAATCCCACACTAGAATCTCAACAGAGTAAGGAAATGGGGTGCTCTGAGCCACAAAGGACAGTGTCAGATGATGGGAGTTCTCCTAACATCCCTACATCTATGGGAGATTAGGACTGTATCTCAATAGAGAGAGGTTTTGGGATTACCTGGCTGAAGATAGGAAGCAGTGGGGCCTAACCAGTGCATCCTGGACTGTCATGACAAATAAGCCCTAGCTCAAAGGTACTGTGGTGATACACATCTGGAAACCAAAAAACAAACAAAAGAACCAAACAACCTCAATAAACCCAGGTGGACTGGAGGTTAACTACTTCTAACCCAAAGTACCATGAGCAGAAGAAAAGCACTCGTTTATTGTGTGTTAAGATAAAACAGTTCCACTTTACCAATTTGGAGTCAAAGCTCTTGCCTGGGAAAAAAAAAAAAAAAACAAAAAACAATGCTTTCAAGCACTGCAAGCCTAAAGACAACAGCAGGAAGCAGATATTTAAAAAATAAAAACAATCCCCCCCAAAGTAGAAATTGTTTAGAAAAGTAAATAAATATGACCATCCTACCCCTATTCCAAAGTGCAAAAAAGAACTAAATGAACCTTTTAAAAGTCCAAAGAAGTTACTGAACCTACAGATCCTTTGCCCTCAGAATCCTTGCTTGTGTAACATACTTCTATTACACTTCATACATACAGCATTTGTATTCACAGGGGTGCATTGCTGGACACACATCATTCCCAGACCTCTCCACCTCCTATTTTTCATAGAAACATTGGGATCCAGCCTTGCATGAGCCTGCAGCACTCCAGATGGGTCACAGAGACTTGCCAGCAGCCCTGCTCAATATCGCAAGATAATTTTACAGTCTTCTGTTTAAACATTGTGCAGTGAATATGATTTCTGATTCAAAATAATAATGGCATATGGCACAGCTTTAATAGTGCTGCCATTTTGGATGGAATGCAAGGTTGGTTTTTTTATTTTTTTTAAATTTCGCTTTATGAAAACACAATAGCTGCATTAGCTACTGCAAATGGACAGCCAAGAATAATGAGGGTGACCTATTCAACACAGAAGTTTTGTGCTAAGGCCTTCTGTGCAAGTTGGCTAAATGATGTAACATCAGGCACAGGAGTGCCTTGGGAATTAATCCTTGACAACCTTTGAAACCATTAAAATATTCAAGTTAATTTTCCTCCATCCTCCGAACTGTAGCTGTCCTTTGGGCAGGTATCATACATTTGATTTGTATTCCCTTTCTACAAACTCAATTATTGCTCAACTCCTTTTATCATTTAAACAAGGGAAGGAATTCAAGAGCTTGAAAGAGCTGTAAGACAGCAGATCAACACACTGGCAGTGAGTGACAGTTTAAGACCCTCAATCCCACAGCTGAAATATGAAAATTATTTTTCAAATAGCATAACTGCATAACACAGAAATATCACTTCATTCCTACTCTGACAAGGAGTGCCTTCTTCAACTGCGCAACTTTGAACTTCACACACACACTTTAAATTAGCTCAAGTTTCTTCTACTCCTACCATTAACCTCCTAGCATTCAAATTCTCTGCCTTTTGTCCAAGTCTCCCAAAATGGAGATTGTTCTAATGCAGCTTTACCTAAAACCAGAGCTATCAGAACCCAAAAACCCAAAAAAAGCTCCCAACATCCGAGAATAGTAGGTAAAATAATCAGCAAGTTAATTCAATTTAATTTAACAAAACCCAGAAAAAATAATTGAAGATGTGACTGATGGTTATTGTTTAGGAAAAAAACCAACACAACTACTTAATTTAAGTTTTGCCTCCTTTTATTTACCTAAATATTTGCAAAATTTCTCTATGTCCCAGCAACAGACCCTCAATCAGCCATCACATTTCTGGGTAAAATTGAACAGTGGAATCATATCCCAATACTAACTGTGTTCACAGAATTACCAACACCCAACAATGTAGTTACGACTGCACTTATTGTATGTCCTTACAATAACATGGTATTTTAATTAAAAACAAGGGATATATATGGTTTAAAGGCTCTTCAACAGAATCTGCTACTGTATTGTGGGATCTAATGGAAATAGTACTTATCTTTCTCTCTTTTTAATTTTACAGTATTAAAATAAAAATAAAATCATATAGCTGATTATATGATAATTAGGAAAAGCAGAAAGATGCTTTCCTTAAACAGATACAAAAAAATACAATCCATATTGTTGTCCCTCTCTTTTATTATAAGGAAGAGCTCCTCACAATTTTCAGTCTGCCTTAAGCCAGTCTTAGATTCTACAACGCAGGAGAGAAAAAGGAAAAAGTATTCTGCAATTGTCTCCCTCAGTCTGAGCTCCACGCTGCAAACACCACACATCAATAAGCCTTGCTCAGGTCTAGATGAATGGAGTCTTGCACTCTTCAGAGCCTGAGACTGAACACCAGAGATTCAGAGCTCTACCTCTTTCAAACCCACTCCATCACCTCCCCCATTAGAAGCAGAACATGGAGAAAAGAAATGAGACAAAAAAACCCCCCCAGACTTTGCAGTCTGCATGAGCCTGTCTCACCTGAAAGCCTTCATTCCCTAATAATAGGCTGCTGGGATTTAAACTTCCTACCAGATCCATACATCTGACCTCCATACCTCCTCAAACACATCTCCCCAGGATTCAACTTATCTTTTAAAAATCGGTGGGCTCTCCTATCTTGATTCTCTCGCTCTCTCCAGCTCTGAACGGTTGTAGAAAAGCAGCTTCTCATAAATCCTCTGCTTTCTTTCCTGTCCAGTGCTGCATCAGTAATCTTGAACAAAGCAGCTTATGGAATAGCATCCACAAACTGTGGAAGAATTTTCAATTCCTGCACAGGGCTATGAATGATCTTAAGAATAAGAAGAGATGGTGACCCTATGAAGTAGAAACCTTTTGGAAATTGTGTTTTCCTGTTTTCCCTCCCTGCAGCTTTACACTTGAATGTATTAGTCATTTAGCAGCATAACTACAGTGTAAATCTGAATATTTTAAAACCCTGATCTAGAGAATTGGTTTAATCTATATTCTGGAAAATAGATACTTCTCTTGTGACTAGCCTGTGCAGAGCACTGTCCATTGAGCAATGTTTATAAAGAGGAAAATCCTTAGAAACTGTTTTGCTTTGTTTCCATCCTGTAGCTTGCCTTGCTTCTGAATTCTACAGAGGGATGAGATACAGCTGTAGTCTGGTATTATTCTTCAAAAGCATTAAAGCATAAAATTAACATTTATTGCGAGGTGTAAGACAAATTAAATAAGAGATAAAATGTATCTAATCTGAATAAAACTTATTTTACTTCTAGTATAACTTCATTTCTTTAAAGAGCCTACATTCAGGTTGGTGATGACTTAGGGAAACAATAAAACAGAACACCTAGGATAGTTTGCATCTACTTCTAACAGCTATCATCAATCAAGAAAAAAAAAAAAAGAAAGATATTGTATGCCTTTAAAATATAATGTAAAATTACTGGAATCATTCCAATGTCAAGATGAAAGCTTAAACTGTGTGTTCATAATGGAGAAAAATAATTCATCGACTTTTCTACTGGATTAGAAGTAGCCTTTTGCTCTGTTTAAAGGAAAAAAGGGAGAATAGACAAAAATGAAAGGACAGTTTATAAAGGGAAACTCCGGCATTCCCCAGATCTTCACCTGGCACAGAAACTGTGCTTAGAATGCAAAGTCAAAAAGAAGGAATAAACCACACTAGTCACTGCTAATATACACTGATTAATGGAGACTGAAAAACAGCCTTGTATATTTAATGCACCTTTAACAGTGCATGACAGTAAGATTATAGAAACAGAAACCTCCATTTTCCTCAGGAAATAACCTAATTTTCATTAAAAAAAAAAAAATTAGGTCCCCCTTTTGTGCACAACTCAAATTCCGTTGTTCATCCATGTAACTTCTGGATAGCAAGTCTTGAACATCTCTTGAACATCTTCTCTCTTTCCCATATTAAGAAGCACTTAAGGAATACCCTCCAGCTCTCCTCATAATGACCAGCAGGACAATCTAAATGCCACCAGGTAAAGGCACAGTCACCTGTGCTCTGTGGTTCTGACACTTTATGACTAGGAAAACAAAGGAGAAAGTTTAAAGACACAAACCCTAAAATCAAGCATCAAAAGGAGTTTAAAGGTGTTGCAATCTTAGCCTGGTAATACTGGAAAAATAAATTATAAATAGTCTGACATCCTCTTCATCCTGTGTAAGAGGATAAGAGCAAGAATATTGAAGAACACCTGCTTTGTAACGCATAGGTAGAAGAAACAATCCTCAGGATATCTGACACTGGAATATAGTCATCTGTACTTCCTTTCAAATCTTTTTTAATATACCCCTTCCTCCCACAGCATTCAACATAAGCATTTCCAAATAAAAATAATTTGCTCTCAAATCAGCCTGAGAAACATTTGAACCATCTGCTTTCTTCTTTCTTGGTGTGAAATAAGAGTGGAATAAATAAGGGTGGTACAAAATGCACTGCTCACACAAAACCAGTGGTTTAGAAAACACAAAACCATTCCTAATAAATGAGCAGGTCATGTAAGAGCACCAAAGCCTAAAAAGCAAATCAGTCTGTACTTTGCCATCTATATTCCCCTTTCCAATTACCCCTCGTTCCTCTTAACTTGTCCCTGTTCCCTCAACACACACCTCATTCAATATCCTGCTCCTCTCAGCTACTCTCCCTGTCTGCATTTGAATTAAATTGTTCCACCAGTTTTCTATTCTGCTGGAAGTCCAGGTGGACAAAATAACAACTGAAGGAGGCATTTTTTCATTAGCTCAAGTGCTCATCAGACAGAAGCCTTGAATAGCCAAAGGGAACAAACACAGGCACAGCTGTGTTAAGGTTTAATTTACAAACCAAAAGCAACACCACAAACACAATTCCCTGCTTAAGCAGCAAGTTGGGGTCTCTCCAATGCAGGATCCTGTCTAAATTATGTTTTAAGGATAATTTGGAAGCTGTAAAGCCCATGGTCACACTGGATACAGTTGGAAGTCACAGTAAGCGTTTCAGGTTTTTCTGTATAACTGGAGAAAAAGCAACATGTGATCATCGTCCCTAGTGCTATATTCCTGGATTAATAAAACAGCAGGATTCACATGCTTTGCACACAAACAGTAGGACAAACTGATTCCATAAACATTTCTAATCACATAATAGACTAGTTGTTATGTATACTCACTCCCACTTTTCAACTTCTTAAAGTAGCTAATAATTTTGTGTCAAATGCTAAATGGACATCTTCCATTGCAAACAAATTCTTATTTATTTTTTCCAGGAACATTGCCTTCAGTGTGAAATTCCTCTGTGTAAGCAGAAAGCTTCAGGAAAATCTGCAATATCCTTATTCTAAATTCAAAAAGAATAAATTAAATCACCTATCCTCCCATTTTGACCCACTGGAAAAAGGAGAACATTTTAAACTCCTTATGTGGTTTATTATGCACTTAAAGGTTAGCAACAATTTTGGCATGAATCATCTTTTTAATTACTGAATGTCTGAAGGACTTCACCACATGTTTGCAGTATTTAACACACTTGAGTTCTGGCAGTGGCATCAGCATGGAGAGCAGCTGGACATGAAAACCACAATTCTCTCACAGCTACTGCGAGGCAATTTTATTTCCACTGAAGAGAATGAAAACTGCATAGAATCCATAGCAGGCACAACCACATTCAGCCAGCAGCAGCAATCGTGTCATAGCAAATCCCCCTGATAAACAAACCTCCTTACAAGAAACTGGATATGAATTAGATAAAACAATGTATTCAGTGGCTATGTTTTATATTTCAAAGAGTGTAAGAACTGCTTGGAAGTCACCGCAATAATAGGTTTCCACTGGAAAACACCTGGTTCAGCTGACATGCAGTTTTACAACAGTTAATGTTTCTATAGACTTTTTAAATTTCTTCCTTTTAAGATGCTTCATTTCAGTCCAGGTGACCCGTATGAATACACAGGCAGAGATTCCATAGAAGGTCTGGCAGAGATTTTCAGGTTCTTTCACCCTTTGTTATTATTTCATTCTAATACTCTTTACTACAGTCACAATGACGTATTGCGCTACATTTTACCTTTCAGCATAACACAAAACTCATTGACTTCATAGTTCATTTTTCTACTACACGAGTGAGAAACGTATCTACTTCAGTGAACAAAAATTTTGCAACCAAAACTCTTGACTTATGCACTGCTAAATTCAGGTTTAGTTAATGAAATGCTATGAACCATCCATTCCTTTCACGAATGAATATCTAACACTGCAATACAAGCCTGCAACCAAGAGACCAGGGATCAATGTAACTAATTACAAATTTAAACACTTGCATTATGGACCAGCAGCACTGAAATGAACAAAACTCATCTACTAATCTCCACAGGCACAAAATTAATCTCCCAGTTACCCTGTTTCTTTGAGAAGAATGACAATCCGCAGGTTAACACACCTGTAAAGTGTCACAAACTCCTCAGTTCAGTTGTTTCTTCGCCACAGATTTCTCACACAAACTGGGAAAATCAGAAACCATAATTCTTAGCAGGATTTGTTTTCTGAAAGACATGAAGGCACTTCCCAACCATGTCCGATGCAAAATCCAAGTGTACACAAATTGTTTTTATGCACAAAATTCAGGCTTCTAATCTTTATTTGTACTGTCTATGGTGATGAAGAATTACAATCTCTTTGGTTTCAGCCAGCAAACTGCACAGCACAGAGAACTCTGGCAACTGTCCAGCGATCCACTAGAGTGAAGTAAGAATTTACATGCAGCAATGTCCCTTAAGAATAGCTTAAAAAAGATGACACTACTCATTAGGGCACTTGCTAAAAAGAAAATTTAAAATAGGTCTAAATCTCTAGTGCACCTCTTGTTCTCTTGGAACAGCAACTATACTTTGAATACATAAACCATTTTCCACTACTCAATTTTCACTGTATTAACCCATAAATAAATATCAACACACATGTCCAACAGGTATTAAAGAATTCCTCAAATTACCATGCAGCACATTTACATGTTTTCTCGGAACTAAGTTATATATCTCAGTATCTGTGTATTCACCAGATAAGAATTCAAAGGTATAAGCATGAGGATAAATGGGAAGAAATATAAAGAAAAAGTAAACTAAGGGATATCTAATGATCTGTGATTTAAGCAAAACATCCAACTGCAATATTAAATCTCAATTACTTTTGTATCTTCCCTCACATCCTTTTTGTAAATTTGGATAACATTGGTGAGCTTTATTGCAAATTGAGATGATATTGGCTAGCTAGCTTTTATGAAACTCAAACAATATCTGTTTACCACACAGGATTTAAATATAAATAAATAATAGTTTGAGAAAGGGCTACTACATATTATACAATGTACACCGTACCATGTATATAAAGCTATTTTATATTAAAAAAAAGTAGCTGGAGAAACAAAGAAATTAATCTGCTTATATTTTCTTAAAAGTGATCCTTCCTCACCCAGTGTTTGGTCCTCACTGAAATGTTGTGTATTATCCAGACAGGCAGATAAACACCTACTTGAGGCAACAAACCAGATGAATGGGCCACGTATTGGTACAAAGCAAAGGATGAAAGAAAGAAAATAAAGCCTGTATCTTATAGGTCAGTTATTCTATATTGCCATATTCCATATCAACATTCACTCAGCAGATGAATGTGTTTTTTTCATGGTAAATGATGTGTATGGGGGAGGGAAGACTGCATTTTACTCAGAAAACAATGCAGCTTTTTCAAGTGTCAAGACACTTTCCAAGCTTTTGCTTTACCTAAAATATTAGATCTCATTTTCAAGATACATATAAGACTTCACAATATATTTAAACATTTCAGAAGACCCAGCCCTTTCCCAAACTCTCCAATTTCTCTCCTGTATCAGCAGTTTCACTCCCATGTCTGAGTGCTTGCTGACATGCCACCAGGCATCTCTTCCTGTTGACGATTCTGACCTTTATTAATTCAAGTCTGTGCAATCCTCACCACTGATCTGTCAAAACTGACACCTTGTCACACTAAGATTTTGCAGGGAGCATTCTGACATAGTTCACAGGGCATTACACTGAATCTACCTGATACCCAGAGAGGAAATTTACAGCTTTTAGCTTTTTCTTCTATATGTCTGTGGTAAGACGGCCATATATGTTGCAATTAATCAGCAAAACAGCTCAACACTCCAGAAAATTACAACCAACCCTGATAAGTGACCAACTGAATTAAATTAACTTGTTTTAATAAGAGTTTTCAATACCAGGTTTTATTTTTCAGCTCAAAATGTGTCCCTAATAGCAGCAATGATAAACAAATCTTTACATCTTGAAGCTGAACCAGCTACAGTTTGAGGCCCTTATTCATAGCTTCAGCATATAAATGTAATTCACAGGAAACAAACCAGCAGGAAAACAGTATAGATTTTTAGCATCATCACTTGGAAAAGAATCAAGATTTGGAGAAACCACTGCCTAAAATCTTCCACCACCTGAACTATTTTACAAGCAAGAGCAGAAATGGTCAGTTGTGGCTGCATTAGGCAACTTCAAGACTCTGACATTTCCTTCTCATTTTGGTTCTTTGCACTGATCACCATAACACAGCAAACAGCTGCCATCAAGGTCCTTGCCTAGTTATAATATAGGGGTGGTATTTTTTTTACAACCACCTAAAGGCAGCTTAACACTCAAGGATAATATTTCTGAACATGAACTAGACAAGAAATGTTTTAAAACAGTATTTTTTTACTGCCTTTAAGTCTCTTACAGTTATTACTCTTACATTTCAAGTCTTGTACAATGTGGAATGATCTCTGAAGGAGGAAAGTATGTGAACATCTCACTACACTAAGGCAGACTAACTTTTTATCTGCTGTAACCTCACTGAAACTCAGGGAGGTTCTAAGTTTGCTTGAGCTGAGGCTGTGTCAGAACCTGCAGTGCTTTATTGACAAGACAATTACCTGCCTGGAACATCACAGCTGTACACAGTAATTCTTCTCAGTATGCGTGTACTCCCATTAAAAAGAACATTTTTTGGAGTTACATAACGGCTGCAGAAATTTGCAGGTTGGAATTTCTTCCATGACCTTCTGGAACTTCCCCTCAGCATCCTACAGTCTTTAACATCCCCTCGAGGAAAACATACCTTTTATTATAAGATGCATTCAGAAATAACTCTTCTGTGCCAATACACAAGCACTTCTGAATGCCAAGTGCTACTGGGAAACTAATGTTGCTGGGTGCTTCTGTTTGTTCAGAGGACATCCTCTCACAGCTTTATCCCCAACAGAAATCATATGGCTAGTGTGTTCTTAGGGACCTTCTCTACAAAAAAACTTCTTATATTTTTTAGACAATGTTTTCATTTCCTGTTTCTAAAGAGATTAGGGCTTGTGCAAGAAGTCTGGGAAAGCCAAGCCAAGTCAGAATTACAGACCAATTACAGACCACTCAGCTGTGCCTCAGCCCTGGGCAAACTTATGGAACAAATACATTAAACTGACTATTTATAAGCACTTTGAGATTAGCCATGAGATGAATAGCCACCAGCACAATTTTCTCGAGAGCAAATCACTTGTTTGACAGCTCAATCTAACTTCCTTCAACACAAACCTGGTAGCTAAGAGGAAAGCAGGAAATGTCACGTCTTGACTTTAGCAAACCTCTCAACAATATGTCGGCAGATTGTCTGCACCAGCTGAACACACAGGTTATGTGAAAACCCTGTGGGAGTGGTGAAAAACCCACTGGGATAGCCATTAGACACATTTATTCATGTCCTGCTAATCGTGGCCTGTCTTCAGCTGCACCAAAAGGATCTCAGTTAAAAACACTCTTAAGAGGTTTCAAATCAAAGGGACAGCAAAACAAAACTAAATTGCAGAACGAGGTCAGGGTAAAACACCACTAACAGAGAGTGTGGAGAAGGACAGAGTATTTGTTTTTCAGAATTTTTGATGTGATTTCTGAAATAGAAAATTTAAGAGAAATGGTGAATTCAATTCCCAAAAGATACATTTAGATTATTTACTCCTAGTCCAACTTTGCTATTTTCTCAAGCCTTTTTCATGTCTGTAGAAAACAGGGGTAGAAGTCTGAAAAAAAATAAATGCAAAAGGAAATGCAAACTGAATCCTGTAAGTGGTTACAGATTGCAGGCTGCTTTTAAAGTTATTGCAAATTTGATGATAAAATGAAAATACACATAAAGCATTTTCTAAAGTCACAATTTCCAATGAGACCAGAGAGTGTCTGCCACTTGCAAAGTGTATTAATCAATTAAGGGAACCTCCAAATTAAACACCATAGTTTTTCCTCAATGCCAGTAAATACAGTAATTTCAGGAAACACGAAAACATGCTGTGACCCTTTACCATGAGTTGATATAATTCACAATTCTTTTATCCAAGTGAAATTCAGTCTCAGGAGTTCCAGTTAATTATCAAATTTTCTCCAAGTGGGGTTCTAGCACAGGATAGCAGGACCAGATTGGTATCATGAAACTACATAGCATGAGAAGTCTGTAAATAAGCTGTTTTATCCCCAACAGCAGCACTTGGACTGTTCAGGAAGCCGAAAATTCTCATCTGTAAATCTTAAAAATATGAAAAAATACACTACAAATCACAAAAAAGCCGGACAAGGATAAACTAAACATTGCTATCAGAGCCATTAGGTAAATAGCATTATGCTAAATCTGCTGGGAAGAAAAAATAAAACAACAAACGACAAACTTGTACTCCCAGCATTGCAGTGCATGATCTAGATTTCAAGTACAATCAGTGTAACGTGATTATTCACTGTCATGAGTAGAGATACATTTCAGGGAATGTCAATCAGATCCATTGACACCTCCATGGAAACACAGTGCACGGCTCATACACCATCTACTAAATTGATAATTCATCAATAGTCTGGGTTCCTGACTCAAGACACAGCTGCAGAAAACAAGTCTCCTGGGTCAAAGGTGAGCTTGCCTTTATGATGTGCTGCACACAGAATCTGGGCTGAATTCTGCCACTGAGAAAATCGCAAATCATGAGCCCCAACCCTTCTGAGCTTGGTGTAAAACACACGCAGTTCTAGCAAGTGCAGTTCACAGCCTGGGAAGTCTGAAGTTAAACACACAGTTAAACACCTTCCCTAGTGTCTAGGATGAAGCCTTTTCCTTGATAATGCTTTGTTTTTAGACAAAGAATTTGCCTAGAGAACTGATCAAAGAAATGATCTGTTGGACAAGAAGATGAAACTGCATATCTTCTTTTCTGATATATTATTAAAAAGTATCGCTGTGCCACACACTTCATGTTTCTACTAAAGGATCTAACTACTCAACCAGAGATTGTTGTTGGGCTTTTTCCTCCCTTTTTAGAACTGAAATGGGTGTTAGAGGGTCTTTCCTACCTGCCTTTTTGTTAAATGTGGCTAGCTTTGAAGCAAGTATCTCTGAAATGAGGCAGATGGTGTATCCTTTGAAGTACCAGCTTATTCAAAGCAGAAGCAAAAGAGGAGAAACAGCTCTATTGCAGTTACTTTATTATGCAATGCCCTTTTAATCTCATAGGGATGACCACAGAGAATCAGAAGATGAAATCCTGATTGCTCCTGCCACTGCTTTGCAAAAAGAGGAACAGAACTACAAGGAATGGGTTCAGGCTTCTCAATATAGTGCACGGAAGAAAAGCCCCATTGTAATGATCCACTGTCTCATGGGGACAGAGGATGAATGCCAGAATGATTTTTAAATCATCAGGAACTACACAAGTTCCTGCATTCCAGTCTAAAGAAAGATGGAGCAGTGGAAGCTGCTCAAAGGATGAATCCAAAGAGAACAGAATCTGTCTTCTGTCAGGAAGACTGGGCCAGCAATACCATGGATTTCACAGGTCAGCATCAACAGATCCAAAATAAAGTAACAAGTGACAGGACAGGAGGAAATTGCCACTAGTTGCACCAGGGGAGGTTTAGGTTGGGTATTAGGGAAAACCTCACAAAAAGAGGCGTCAGGCATCGGAACAGGCTGCACAGCAAAGTGGTGGAGTCAGCATCCCTCAGGGTGTTTAAAAGATGTGTAGATGTGGCACTTGAGGACATGGTTTAGTGGTGATTTGGAAATGCTGAGTTAACAGCTGGACTAAATGATCTCAAAGGTCTTCTCCCACCTAAACAATTTTTAGGATACTATGACTGAAAGATGCCAGTTCAAGCAAAAAAATGTGCACTGTGAATATCAGAGTGCTTTTCAGAAAGACAAAAAAGTGGGATTCTCCTAAGGATCAGTCTCCTCAGATGCTGCAATAAAAAGGAAAGACACCTGAGGAAAAATCTCTTTTGGTGACAGCAGGTTCCCATGAGCTGAAAGTGGTGCCTGCTGGCAAAAAAATGTTAGCTTGGGATCCCAGCAGGGAACGTTCAAAAACTTGCAGTGGCTAAAAGCTTCTGGCTTTGTAAACAAAAGAGATATTTTGCCAGCCAAATGGGGTTTTGTGAGTGCTTGCAGCTCTAATATAAAGAATACTCTAAAAAGAGTAAACAGTGGCTACATGTAAGTACCAAACTCATCTTTTTTTGTCACTTAAATAATTAAACTGAATCTTATTGACTAATGAAGTTACTTAAAAACATCAGAGTAACATTCCAGCCAGCATAAACAACGGTTTTTGCCTCAAGTGACATGTTGAGAGCAGTAGATTTTATTATTTCCTCATAAAATTTATTCTGTCATTTCTTCAAGAGAGTTATTTTTAGCTGACACACAAGATAGTAAAAAAATACATACATGCAAAGCTTGAAATTAAATGAATAGTGACTCATCAGTCTGAAACTGCTTTTATAACAAGAGGAGTCAATGGAATAGGATTGGCTAATGGTGCCTCTTCTTTAGCAATAAAAAAACTCCAGATTTCTCAAGTTATAAGCAAAACTGGCAAAGTATTACAGTGTGTGTAGCCCAGATATGTCAGACTGGAATTGTCTGGTACGTAGGAAAATTATTTCCTAAAAAGTGTCATAGGCAACATTTGCATATCACCCAAAAATACTCCAATTACTGATAGCTTGAAAGAACACTGCTTTTTACTTACCAAAATAACCACGTAAAAAGCTACTATTAGCTGTTCACCTGAATGAGGAAATTGGCCATTCTGTCTCCCAGTAAGGGAGACACTCAGCACACAGACAACAGGAGAGGGGAAAACATTAGACTAATTCTGTCTGTATAACTCATTTCTTTACTACATTATTTCACAGATTATCAGCACCCTGTAGTTATTTTATTATGTTACCTTGCTGAAAAAAGTAGAATGACTGATCTTCTGTCCAAGCTTTCATCAGGAAGCACCATTACAACACAAGGAAGAATTAATTACAGAAAGGATGACACTGAACTTCATTCTTGACAGTCAATCTTTTTATCAGGTGTTAGGCCATATATCACTGTATTTTCTGTGAGCTCTGAAACTCTGCAAAACCTAAAGGGTGTTTTTTGTTTGTTTGTTTTTTAAGGTACATGGAATTCATTATTGCAGTTCGTATGTTGGCATAAATCTCTACTTTTTTTTTTACATAAAATGCAAAGAAGTTAACAGACACAGACAAGAACCCCTAATTACTTTTCTGAAAAAAACTACACCCACAACCAAAATCAAACCATTGACCAAACAGAAAAATTCTGAATCAAGACACATAAATCTGGAAGAGTTACCTGTGAGTTTAGCTCAGAATTTCAAAATTTAATTTCACATGCTAGCTAATTCACAGAGATGAAGTGACTGAAGGAATGTTATATTCTATAAAATCCCTGCCTGCAGGGTAAGCCCAAAGAGATACAATATGTTATCATAGCAATGGAGCCTGTTTTAAAGGTCGTTGTTCCCATCTGTAAGGAAAGAACTCCTCTAGTTTAAAAGGATCCAAATAATGTTGAAAACTTTTGCAATGGACATACTTTCCTTTCAAAGTATTCCAAGCCTTTCTTCTTGAGAAATAAGACTTAGAAATATTTGGGGAGGAGAGCAGATCATATTTGGTTTTGGAGGGATTTTTGTGTGGTTTTTTTCCTGTTTCTTTAATTACACAGGTTTCTATTTCTGTGAGTTTTGGTTTTTTTGGTTGAGTTGGGTTTTCATTGTTTGCTTGGGGTTTTTGAGCAAGAGCTCCCCCCACCTCTCTGTAAATCAGTGGGCTCAGTGCACAGCCTTTCCTAAGAAGTGATTTGCTCCAGCCCACATTCAGACAGACTTGCACCACTACACCCATATCATCCTTGTACTGGGGAGCCCAAACTGCACACCTGGGGAGCCCAGATGTGCTCGCAGGTCTCATTGCCAGCCCTGCTCTTTACAGCCCATGTTAACCCAGCCCAGAGCACAGCTGGTTTGCTTTGCCACAAAAGCATAGACAGTCAGGTTCTGTTCCCTGTCCAACAGGACATGCCCACCTATCCTTTCTGCAAAGCTGCTTCGGAGCCCCTGGCACTCAGCCCCAGCTCCTGCTGGTGTTACTCCTCCCCAGATGCATTGGCTCTCTCTGAATGTCATGAGGCTACATTCACACCTTGTCTCCAGTTTGTTTGGCTGCAGGTGCTCTGTATTTTAACTCATTGCTATAAACCAAGATAAATCCTCTATTAACTGAACCTTCCCAACCCCAAAGACACTGCATTTTTGTTACAGAGAAACAAAAAAGGATCAGCTTGCCCTGTAGAGAAACCATTACCCTGGATTTAATCTCACCCAAATTAGCAGAGTGCCCTGTTATTCACATCAGTCAAGCTGTTAATAAAGATTTTTATCAGCACTGGACCTACTACTGCAAGATGCTGCTGTTACCAACCAGCTGCCAACTCTAAGTCCTGCCAATTTTCCACATACCTTGCAGTCTTTAACCCAAACCATACCTGACCATCTTGGCTATGAGGATACACCTTGTCAAAGGTCTTGGTGCAGTCAGGAAAACAACATGAGAGCAAGGAGCCTCAGAAAGCCACCAGGCTGATCAGGATAATTAGGCTTGTTGCCTGCTGCCTCCTGTAGGTAGCAAACACCTCCCCAGATCCTCCTACTTGGCCTTCTGAAAAGGAGAATGTTTTCTCTGTTCCCCTCCCCCGTTATTAGGAACCTACACCAATCACCCAATCACCTCTTGTCGAGAACTACAAAATCAGTTGTATGAAACAACCTAAAAATTCCATCTTGAGGAAACTAATCTATCCACATAACTCCATAGCCTACAATCTCAGAATCCAGTTAGTACGCAGAAAGCATATATTAGTTTTTCCCAGTTTCTCTTCACTCAATCTACTTGCCAATTGTCAGTGATGGTTTTTTATCTATACTCCCTCTCCTTTTTCTTCATTTACTGAAAACTTGGTAGGCAGACAGAAATGCCAATTCAAGTATTTAATTTCCATGTCTGGAGCAGATCTTTGTGTATGCAATGAAGTTTCTCCAGGGCTTTGTTTATAACAACTGTTTTAAAAAGCTACAAACTTCCCTCTGAAATCTTTCTAATCATTATTGCTGCTTACATAAACACTTGACACTGAAGACATGCTTTTGGAGTATATTATCAAAGAGGAAAAAACCACATTCTGCTGGAAAAGTGCAGAAAGTATTTTTCAGTCCTCAACAGGTTCTTATTTAGTGACCTCCATGATTCTTCGAACTCCTGGCATTCACTTTGGTCAGACACACAGAAGAATAATTAATTTTAAGCTAATGAGCTAAAACACCTGTCTGATAGCTGACAGTGAATCGTATTTATTTGTGTTTTCTTCTTAGACACCCTCCCACCAAACAGCACCTGTATCACTGCAGTCCTTTGCGCCAAGTGACTGAAGAGATGAATCAATACCTGGTGTCACACCTTCTTACAAATAGGAAGAGAAGCAGTCTATCAGACACTCCTCTACGGCTTTATGAATCAAACCATGTGTGGCTTTATGAATCAAAGCTGACACCTGAAATTGCACCTAGAATTACAAAGAAAGACAATGCAGTTGTCTGACAAATGATTTAATACATTAACCGTAGCTCTCCCCATTCAACAGGCAGGGAACCAGTCTGAGTGTGCAGATGTACTCATTAAACAGCAACTTCACCACCTGCTTGAGGATGCTCAATCTAGAGCACAGATTACACCATTGGAATCAAAAACAAGTCCTAAACCCACATATTCTTGATAGGCAAAGCAAATTCAGCTAGGTTATACCAGCCTACACCTTATTGGCTAGTGTCAACATGCAAAGCATTTAGCTTCAGTTAATAACTGTGAAACACTGGGAGAACTCAATTCTAGTTACACCTGGTTTGTTTCAGACACAGAACTGCACCTTAGGAGTGCTCTTCAGTCTCTCAGTGCTAACTTGAAGCTCACAGAAGAGCAGCACACTGTGTTGCTGAGATATTCCCACTGTGAATTGTTACAGTGAGTCCTACACTGTTTTTTGGAGCTGAGGAAGAAGGTAAAACACCTCTGCATACACATCATGTTTAAAAGCCCCAATACTCTTTGTCCCTCAGCACTACATTGATATTTAAGCAAAATATCAGCAGCCAGTTTTTTAGGACAATGGGCAGTTGTATTCATACAGCAAGATCACAGCTGACTTCAGTAAGTAACTGAAAGGATGGCATTGCCTTCCTTCTCCCATATATTATGATCTACAAAGACATGATCAATTGAGACTGAAAAATATAAAAAACCCTTCACCTCTTTTTCTGAGAAAACTGGCTTTGTCAAAGATGATGAACAACATGTAGCTCATTTCCTTTTAACAACACGTTTGTAATGTGAATTTAGGAAGTTGTGATATCTGTGACCTCCCACAGGTCATTTGTAACTATGTCTCCTATGAGTTATGAGCTCTTGCCATCCATGGACTAACTTCAATCTGGTGACAGTAATGAGACAAATATGTATTAGCTTCATGCCTCTGAAATTGTAATGCCCCGAGTGAATCCTTGACATTTACTATTTGCAATTTCCCCTCATGTAAAATGCAGTGTAAAAAACAACTGAAACGCATGAATGTGTTGGCAAGTAATTTCAACTTCATAGCGACTCATTAAAGTTAAAACATAGTCTTTTCCAAATCACTCAAGGAATAAAATTACCACATATAAAAGGGGATGCCACATCCAGTAATACCATGTTCTGTGACTTTGATACCAATTTTTCATCACTCATTCCTAGATTTGCTCCAAACACTTGAAAAACTTTTTCAGTTCACGTTTATTTTGATCATCTTCCTGATCTTTTGTTGGACTTTACTGGGTCCACTCAACTTTAGGCAACAACTTTTCGCTGCATTTAGTGAAATTTTTCACATGCAGATGGCTGCAGGTGCTCTGTATTTTAACTTAATGCTATTAATCAAGATCAATCCTCTATTAACTGAACCTTCCCAACCCCAAAGACACCGCATTTTTGTTACAGGGAAACAACTCATTGCAACACCCACTATACTATCTCAGAATTCCCCAACTAGGAGCAGAGCAGCTATTTACAGTGACTCTAAAAAAATCTTCACAGTCTATTGGGTAAATAACCCTTATTTTGAAAATCCTTATATTATAATATATAGTTTAAAAACCAGAAGTGATATTTTGTCTGATGGACTGAAATGGATCCTGAAGAAATAACAGGTATCTTATAAAGTATCTTTTATATATAATTATGTGATGACTTGGTGTTAAAATCAAACTGGATACACATAATATATCATCAATCTACAATTACATAGGCAATTTCAGTGTCCTATTCTAGGCCACCTGTCAGTAATTATGGAGTGTATCTCAGCTCACACTAAATAATATGAAATTGTTAATGCCTGCAAACATTTCCCAATGCATTCCATTTTGTCCAGACTTTGCATTCATAATTCACGCGTAATTCTCGTACTTCCCAGCAGGGAGTACAAGATCATGACTTCCTTGTGAAATATATTTCATGAAGTACAAAACTCTTTTTCAGCTGAATAAGGCCAGTGAACATCACAGACAACCAGACCCATTGCTATCCACTCTCTCTTTCCAGCAATAAATACAAGCCTAGAAGGCAAGTAGTGGTCTGAAGATTATGGGCTTTTGAAATTGGAAAGATTAGTCATAGATTTCTGTAAATACTCTGTTCTTCAAATAAACATTACAGAAGATTGCAAGATGACACAGTGCAGGCAAGTGGAGCTCAGGGCTAAAGTGAACAGGTCTGACTGAACACAGACATTTCATATCAAAGTACGCACACACCACACAGAACAACCGACAATAAATCAGATGTCAAATCATATGCCAAAAGAAATTAAAGGTTGAAATATGAAGAATAGTTGGACAGGAATGCTCTTCAATTAACAACTAAATGATGTTTGGCACACTTCTGCAGGGAGAATTTTATAAGGCACTATTACCTGACACATATAACAATTAAGGGACTATTTGAGCCCTATTTAGGATCTTCCCTAACATTTCAATCAGAATTTCAATATTTTCTTACACAGTGCTGAGAATAATAGAGCAAGGGAAGCATTTTGTAAAGAAGCCTGTAGATATCACTGCAGCAAACTGATAAAAGAGAGCACTAACCCTACCAGCTGACAAATACAAGCTGGAGGTTTCACTGGAGTATTCTGCATTTTTCCCCATACTGGAAGAATTGTGCAGTTACAGCCTTCAGGTTCAAATTTTGTGAAATTAACTAAATTGCACAGTCAGCAACTTTCAAAATATTTCTCTGGAATTTAACATAAGAGACTCACACCTAAGCCAGCTGAGAAGTCCAACCTGTGTTGTCAACCTCCTTACGAAATAAACATTTTCAGAATGCTTGACTACCTTAAAAGGGGAGACTGGAAATTCTACTCAATCAAAGAAGAGAAAAGGTTTCTGTATTTTCTCCTAGTTAATTTGAATACCAAACACTGTTTACTAAAATAAACATACGCACAGTTCACTGTACTTAAGTTTGGAATATTTTGGTTCATATAGGTAATTTGGTAATATTTTGCAAACAGTATTTTGATCCAGAAGTAGATAATTGCTGGAGCTTTCAGAGACAATTACTTCAAGAGACTCTCCAGCTACCTTCACTGTGTTATTTTTACAGCTATTCTCACATTTGAAACGCAGTTTCTTCCTAACACATAAATCAGTTTAACTATGCGGCAATTGCTTCCTTTTTCACACTACCCTTTTATTTTGCCCGGTGGAGGAGGTAAACCTGATACAAAATGTCTCTATAAATAGAAGAAGAAATTCCTGTTAGCCTCGCTGTAGATGGAGACAATTCCTGGTGTCACTGGTTTGACTATTGCTGCCCATGGTCCGGGGTCCCACATAGAAGCAGCAGAGACAAGAACAAAAACAGAACAATTAGATAAAGACACAAGTCTATGAAATGTGAGAAGCACCATTAGGATTTGCAATTGTATAACACTTCCTGATGACATTCCAAACCACAGTCAGAGCACTGACTGTCTAAATGTTTCAGCCATAGAAGATATCAAAACAAGGTATTGGTTAGCTCAGAAAAGGAAAGCCTTGCTCAACTCCACAGCTACAGCTAAGATGATAAAAACCAATTTAACTCGGCCGTGATTTTTTCCTTAATAGTTGTATATAAATAAATCTTCTTGATACAATTATGTATTTTGGAACTTGAATATTCAAGAGAAAAATGAGATGCTATTTTTAGAAGACAACCTAACTTGAGGCACATAAACCCTATTAATAATAGTATTTATTATCTTCCAGCAGATTTTTGCAATTTTTTCTCCCTCTTTTGCTACTTCATCTCTAATTCTTTTATTTTTTACAGTCAGTGAGAAGAAACTTCCAGTAGAAAACATGGTTGTACCTTTTAAGTTTTCATCAAATTTTTCTGTTTATTCTGCATATGCAATAATCACAGCTTCTTGCTAGATATATTACAGTGCTATTTTAATGGGAAGAACCAAAATATTAACATTGTGATATTGTACAAATACATATATATTTAAGGTTGTTTAAGTTTATTCTTATGGGAAAAAATCCCATTCCAAGCAGGGATTAAGAAAAAAAAATAAAAGAATTGGGAAATTCTCAAAAGAAAAAAAATAGCTATTATCATGACTAAAGTGTTTATTTACATGCACAAACAATATAAGTTATTCTTTTCTTTAATTCTTATCAGAAAAAAAACCAACAAAAAACAACAACTCATCCAATAAAGTATTAAAAGTGAAAAGTAGATATTTTCAGACTTAGTAGAAAAACTTATGTGGAATGATAAAAGATCAAAAGCTTCTGAGTCACAGTACCTGGTATCTAGGTAACCACAGATCCCAGCAACTGCCTTTCTTTATTTATTTGTGTGATTAATAAATAGATATCTGAGTGCCTTAATCCCCGAGACATCTCCCCACCTACCTCTGCTAATTGACTGATTTGCTGCAGCCCACACTGGATATGAATCTGAGGATAATCAGTAGTAACAAATAACACATTTAGAGAGCTCAGGAAATCTTCAATATGTTACATAACCCGGATTATGGGCCGGAAAATCATTCAGTTATTATCAGCTAGCAATCATTTGAAGACTTCAGTAAAACTAATGCTTTTTCTGATTTGATTCAAGTTGTATTTGGCTATTACTCTAAAACTAGCATTTGCCTTCTCTGAAGGACACTCACATCAGATCTGAAAATTCCTACTTTCACAGCATTCTAAAATACTTATCTACTCATGCCTAGCAAATTTTATCATTTTCAATTCCCTTTAGACTTCAAATTTGGAGCCCTATCAGTATCTAACATAGCTTCTCGGGTGCTTTAAGCACATAAACCTGCAAAACAAAATGCTCTGAATATTGTCTCAGATGTGGAGTTTTTCAAATGTCTGGCAGTTACCTGTTACGTATATTCTACCATCAGCACTAAATTTTCATATACAATAAGGCTGTACTTTTCTCCTTTTTCCTTTTTAATAACATTTTCCTTAAATAATTTACTGATTTTACCTGGAGTATGTTACTGAGGAGGTCTCAGAGCATGTGTACCCTCCCTTATTTTAGGTGATTTTAGTCCTACCCTAAATTAGCACTTAATTTGCTTTCATTCGCTTTAGAGGGAAAAAAAACCGCCAAAAAAACAACCTACCATGTGACAGTCTTTTTCTAGCTTTCATTTATCTGTTTTGCCTGTGAGTAAAACAATTGATGCAATTACATCTTTTTTTTTTTTTTCCCCTCCCTATAATACTCCATCAAACAACTCCAGCAGGACAGTGGTCTTTTTCTCCAAAGACTTGGGATAATGAAGCTATTTTACTACAGTGTGTAGTCTCCAGTGTAAATGGCTGTTTGGCTTTGTCATATGAAGGAAAATGGTATGACAAAAATTCCAAATATACAAGTATGAAAATTAACCTTCTAGATCTTGTTAGAGTTTTCAGACTCCATGTATTGTCACCTAGTGCCTGTAACAGCAATCTTGAGCCAATTTTACAGGGAAAGAGAGAGTCTGTGAAATTTAGGCAGGCAGAGCCCAGCCAGGTTCATCAAGTTAAGACAGAACATTGCTCTGATTTCTTGGCCAATATCATCACTTAACCCAACTATATAATGAGGCCACCAGCAATATTTTTAAGTTTTTATATTTAAAACAAACACACAAATTCAATTCCAAGCTTCATGAGTTCATAATTGCCTACAAAAGGTTTGAATCTAGCCCTCTCTCTCAGCAGACCACCCCTTCCTGCCTTCATTACCATTATACAACCACTTACCGACATCGCTTATCCATGCTTCCTTGCTTTGACTTCCATATCAATCCTACTCCATTTCCCTTACCTATTAAAATGCAATTAACATCTGAAATAACTCATATATATGTATCTGTTGCTGTGCTTTCTCCTCTGCACTTCCGTACAATTGCAAGTTTTCCCTGGTGAGTCCCAACCCCACCTTGCACCACTACTGCTTTACTCAGCATGAAGTGCTGGATGATCTAACTTGCTCCAAACATTTCCTTTGGGGAATATAACTCCACATAGAAGCACTCTCATGTTATTTTGGCAATGAAACTTTGTATTCAGCACGCTGATCAAGTATTTGAACTGTGAACTCATTGTCTTCAACATGGCAATACCTCTCTGGACATCAAATCCCCAAAGTGATTTGAAGAGGACTAATCACATCTCCAGTTTTTAATCCGTGTTGAAGATGGTGATGTCTGACCTGTTTTGGCACCTTCCAGTCCCTCAGTGTTGCATTTCCTATGTGGATTAACAGATTTCTTTCCTAAGGAAGTAGCTGTAATCCTGCAAGGGCTGGTTTAGCGCTCCATGTGCACTGCCCTGCAATTTCTCATCCTGAACTTTCTCATCTTCAATTTTTTTTCCTGAAGAGACATTGAACTCATCTGTTGAGTCCACTATGAAACAGAAAAACTTTATAGATTCTCCTCCAGGTTCTATTCTGTAATCAACATCCCCAGTGCAAGTATTTAAGGCCTCTTAGTTACAGCAGTATCTAAATGCTTCGGATGTACAACAATGGGATAAAACTGAAAACAAATTCTGGGATCAGAAATGGATAGGCATGGCAGTATCAACTGTTCAAAGGCAAGATAGATTTGTGAAGCATTTTTCTGTGGGACATTTAGTTAGGATCTCTGAAAAATTTCTCTTTGCCCCTTTCAGAGCACTGGCAGAAAAAGATTCTACCTTGTGTATTCCAGATGTGTCTGGAAGACAGAGCAATGGACAACTTCCCTTTACCGTGCTTGCTGCCATAGCAAGATAAGCTCCAGGTAAGGTGGAGTTATTTGAGAAAATGAACCACTCAGCTTGAAGAAAACAGTATGAAATATCAGACATGCTCAGGTTAAACATACACCAAAAAAAAACGGGGGAGAGGGGAGAAAAGGAAAACCCTAAACAAAACCACCTCCACGCACACAAACCACATTCAAATGCAGTTTTTTCAAGTATTTATCCATAGACAAAAGCGAAATGTGGATTTTCAGGACAGTTCAGAACACTGAGTGCACACTGACTAGTAAGCAAGGATTATCCCTCAGTGTAAACACGAAAGTAAATTTCAGGAACAAAACCAGGATTACTTTCAAACCCAGACTTCAGCATTATCAAAACATCTTACAAAAGTGCTCAGGATCAGCAAACTGAGCCACAGGTTGCTCAGTAAAAAAACTCCAAGCCCTCATTTCAACTTCAGGAAGTCTGCAGTTGGGCTGCCTTGTAATTTTTAAAACAAAGCCATAAAATCATCCAAACCACCATCAGATGTGGCCCTGTGAGTTACACAAAGTGCCAGTATTGCTGAGGAGCAAATCTGGATGGTAATCAGGGACTGCAGAAGGAAACCTGCGTTTTAATTTCATTCCTATTATAGCATTTTACATGAGCTACTACTTCAGGTGGGGATTCTTTGGGTTTTGGTTTGTTTGGGTTTTTTTCCTCCTCTCATGCTTTCATTCATGAATTCTGATGGGACTTTCTGCCACTTGTGATGTCAGCATCAAGCTCTACAGAGGCTTCAACACGCAAGATGGATTGAACAGATCTTTGTGAACTCACAGAGCAGGCCCAAAATAGAAAACTCCAAAATAAATCCATGTGAATCTGCAGCAACACCAATGAAAACTAAAAAATGCAAGAAGAGAAACCGATACGAAGTATTTACTGCCACTCAGATATTGAAAAGGATTAGTTATGTTTTCATGTCTTAATAGGCTAAAGATAATTTCTGCTATCTGCCAACTGCACCTGATACAGCATTATCATTGTACCTCAGGCTATGCTAGGCTTGGTTTTACTATGCAGTGATTTAGGTTTCTGCTTCATTTCTGTCATACAAGTTGCCTCCCTGATTCATAGAGCTTTACAGGTCCAACAGCCCTTGGGAAATAAGAGATCAAGAGGTGCACTTTAAAGGATCTATGAGTTTGAAAAGGGCACTCCATGACTCAACAGATGGGACAGAACTTTCTGCATCACTTTGAATTCAGTCCTATTGCCTCTACTTACATCCCCATCTTGTGCTACCACTGAGCCCACTTCCTGCTTCTATTTAAAATGATTTTGGTGTTTAAAAAAAAAAGTTACCTATTGCCTAGCCTAAAATGATGCTTATCATTTCCCTTCGGTATGACTGTGCTGTATTTTACTTCACAATAGCAATTGATTCCACTTCTCATCCTCTTTCTTGTTTCTGACTTTAACAACATAGTACCAAGAGGTTAAAAAAAATTATGCCTCACTCTGATTGCTATTTGACAGAAAGGATAGAGAGAGCAAAGGAGGGCTGATTTATGATTTTTTTAAGCGATATAATGATTATTAATGTGACAATACCCCTCACACTATCTTCTCTTCCTTGCTAGTTAAACCAGCAACAAACTCCTACATAATCTTGTAAATTCATGCAAATTAGGTAGTAATTAGTAAGTAAAAGAGTTCAGTACTTCCAAAAGTTAATCTGCAGGTAAAAAGTCTGAGGTGAATGAAACTCCATGGACAGTAGTCAGGGTTTTCTCTGCATTGTTTGCCAAACCATTGTCCCTGATATGCAGTGCAAATTTAGATCATTCCTTGTGCTTTGGACCCTTGTGATTCAATATGTCAAAGGTCTCACACCCAATTATGAACACTTCCAGTCCTTGATTAAATATCTCAGTTTTGCTATTCAAACTCTTACAGCAGTATGTAAACAACTTGGTCATACTTTTACTGAAAAAAAAGAAAAACGCAGCCCAACAAAAAAAAAAATCAAACTCAAAATCAGAACTTAAAATAGCACATTTCTTGCTGGAGTTTAAGTGAGGTCAATTTGAAGTAAAATACAATAGACCTCATCATACTGTATTTAAAGCTATTTAATATAGATTTCCTTTATATATTCTTGAATATTAGCAAAATACTTAGTGACTGGACACATCAGTATTTTATGCCTTTTGGATTCACTGAAATAACCAATATTAGCAAGACATGAATTGAATTTATTTTAGGACTGGCAAACAGGAAAGCTAATTATTGGCAACAATTTACTTCAGAACAGGATTTTTATGATTTGCTGGGTTATGACCTATAATTAAATGTATTTTAGGTGTTTCTTCCACCAAGATAATTGATATAATGCATAAGGCAAGATGCTTTAGGGCCACTTCTTTCTTAAAATGCAAATAAAAATAAACCACACTGTCAAAGATAGAATGTGTTGGACATTATGAGGCTCAAAATCTTTCTGTCAGTGTTATGTGGCTAATGAAAACAAAAGAGAGAAGAATGAGGCAATTTCTTTAAAGTGGCACTGATGAAATCACACATTTCCATAGAATCCCATAAGCTTGTAAGGGAACCCAAGGAAGCCTGAGAACATTAAGAATAATCAACTTGCACAACAGCGCCTTTAAAACCCACTTGTCAGCTCGGTGTTTCTGGACAGACCTGAGCACATCACCTGAAAAGATTGCACCATTCTAAGGGATTTTCATTCAATCTTAAGAACTGCTGTGTTTCCACTTAAGATGTCTTGGGAACAGACAAACTATACAGAATATTAAACCACAAAAAAACCACCTGTTGAAATTATTCAATCTGAAGGCTTAATTATATAACTGAGAGCAATAAAAAAATTAAACCTTTTTTAAATTTGTGTGCTTAACAGGGTACAAACTTTTTGTTGTTTTAAAGCAGCAAAGAAAGGTTGTACATTTACTGAAGCGATAACTGCGACAGTTTCTAAAATGTGTTATTCCTGCCTTTTGAATCAGTATAAACTGGTTCAGGTTCTCTTCAACCTGATTTGTTTAAAATATTAGTTCATGCTCTGATAACATTCAGCAGGTAATATTTCCACTGTTTTCAAGAACAACTACTGTGTTATTGAAAATAACTGCAACTGACAGAGCAACACGTGAGACTTAACTAAAGTTGAAATAAAGCAAGAAACAAATGGAAAAGCGGGAGTCATGGGTTGAGAAACAACAAAATGGACACAAATGTGAAAAACAAATATTTAAGCTGAAATGTGGCATAAAAAATGATAGGATGTTTTCACTTGATGCCGATGAGCTCTTCAAAGTTTTCAAGTGCTTCAAAAACAGTTGCAAAGACAAAACAGGAGGGACATTCTCAGGAATACCCATGCAGAAGATCCAGGTACAGACAAATAGCCAGTAATCAGCAACATCCATCCGTAATAACCTGCCTCCCTTGGACCCCATAAACCACTCATTTTCTGATCCATTAAACAGTTTTTCCTGATGGGCAATTAATTGCCAACTGATGGAGCTCAGCAAGGGCTTTGTTTGGGTTTTTGTTGTTGTGTTGTCCTCTCTCTTTCCCCAAAGACAGCAGTTATTAGCAGTTAATACTGTTGCCCTGTGGATACAGGGAGAGCAGCATTACTGCAGGCATCCTCTTGCCTTCTGTCCACTCAATTTCAAACAATGTCTTGAATTTATTACAAACTTTTGACCAATCAAACCATTATTTTATAGTGGGAAAGAGCCCACAGCATAAAATGAAAGCAACAATTCATTTGAGTTAGTGTTAACCATATAAAGCTCTCAAACTCATCTTAATTTAGCTTTAGCATAAAATAAATATGTACAAAAAACCCTAAATAAACACATTCTATACTAATTATTTCTCGAGAAAAAATAATTAACAGATCAGTTGTCTGAGGGTACTTCAATACTCTCCACACGTGAATATTCTCTTTCTACATCAAACCACTCATCACCTCACTGAAAAAAAAAAATATTTGTTACACTTACTGCAAAAATTTTCAAGTCATAAGGACCCTGATAATAAGTTAAGTGATAATTTTTCCTATAAGCAACACATAAATAAAGCTATGTTTTACCATGTAGCTATCAGATCTCCTCTTTATTTCATTGTGCTGGAAGGATGAACCAAATGAATGCTTTTATTTTGACAGAGAGCCTCCTCATCCTCTCTCAGCTTTCTTCTCGCTTGTGAAGATGTCTTAGCCCCCCTCTGTCAACTTGAAAGCTCTTACTGTCACCAGGCAGAAAGAAAACACCTCGCTGTGGATGAGGACTGTCGTGTGCCAATGGATTTGGCTGTCAAGCACTGAAAACTACTGTCACTCAGTGTCACAGGACTAACAAAGCAATTATCAAAAAACCCACTTTCATGAAGCTGAAGACATGCAGATTGAAATGAGACTCAGACAAATCTAGCTAGAAATGTCTCTCCAGTCTACAAAGGTGTGACTATAATTCAGATTCCACAAAGCCTTGTTTTCTTACTATCCCCTACATGAACAAAAGGACCCCAAAACCCCCTGTTCATTATTTAAGACCTGGTAAGTATTTGAAATGCTATTTTCATGGGAAATCTATTAAACCAGCAACTAGGAAAACATTATTTTCCTGTTGCCAGCTATATGGGCTAGAAAAGTTTTTATTTTGATGGCTGGTCAGGGTAAAAAACTAGCCTAAAGAAGCCAAATACATGGAGGATGGTAGATTTAAAAAAGTAGAATTGTATATGGGAAGAAATCCAGATAACCAAGCAGCTGTGTCAAACAAGGAAATGCAAGATAAGATCATTACAACCACACAGGAAGTGCAACTACTGAGAATACAGTACTTAGTTGCTCGAGAAAAATGTTCACAAGGAAGAGTATAAAACTCTTGATGAAGAAAAGCAGAGAACTGGAAAAGAGCAACTGAACAACAATGACATTCAGCTGCTGCAAGGAGCAGCAAAGGACAGTCCTCTCACACGTGTGATGATACAAATTCTCAGCCTACCACGCTTGCCAGTATGACATATTCTTATGACATATTTCAGTTCAAATAACCATTTTATACTCCAGTGTCTCTTTCTTAATTGGTCCCTCTGCACACTTTAGAACCTGCCTAAACAAATCAACCCTGAGATAGGGGGTTACTTTCTGACAGGTAAGCCAGGTTAAAAGCAAGTTCTTAGCCTAAAAACCCAAACTTCTCCTTAATTTCATATTTCATTTAAAAAAAAACAAAACCACCAAACAAACCCTTCACAATTTTAACATTTTTAGTTTTGATGTTGCTCAAAAAAAAGCCCCACAAGTACTTGCACAACTAAGGTTAGTTTGCACTTTTTAGATCTGCACTTTAACATTGCAAGGTGGAAACAGCACTAGTGATGGTTTTCTGAATGGTGGGAAGATAACTGTTCTGCGGAGTTTATGAAGGTAACTCATGAACTGGAGTCATCTTTTTCGAAAGCACTTTTTTTCTTCCTTGCTTGTATTTTATCCTAGATATAGTAAGATTGCTTAGATTTTTTTGAAATGCACTTGCTATTTTCTGCTCCCACTTGCTTATCACGATTTCATTGAAAACTCTTGTTATCATTTTGGAATTGTTTGAAAGTCATCAGATATGTATCCAATACATTTGAAAGAGACATCTAAAGCTTAAGTTGCTGTCAGGTGCTCAGTAAAGCTTTAAAATTTCACAAATTCCATCATGACCCATGAGGCTTTTACATTAACCTTGAAAGTAGTAGTGCACTATGACAGGAAAAGAAGGTGTTGGAGTCTAGAAACTGCTCGGTCTTGGTCATGTCAAACCCTAAAATACATGAAACAGGCAAGTGGAAATAGTGTAAAACGTATTGTATGAGTTTGATAAGTGAGACATTGCACTATCATTGAAATACCTACGAATAATTAGTCTCCAGATACCTTTAGGTGAGCAGTCTGTAGGATTTATGGAAAAAGCCTTAAAAATATACAAAAATTTCTTCAAGATTTTTTTCCTCTTCCTGTACTGACTGAAAAAAAAAGATCACTAGTCTGAAAATGAACCATCTTTTAAGATAATTCTAATTACATTTTTAGACTCAGTATTATATATAAAAGATCCAATCTCTGTGCTCTGCCTCTTGTAATTTACAGTATGCTTGTGACATTTACTGGCTGAAGGGTTGCAGAAGGAGAGTTGGTGGCTGTGAATTTATGACATCTTCCAATATATCGTATTCTTTACTGTCCCAAATCTTTTTCTTTCACTCACTTTCACTTACTGGTCTCTAAGTTAGAGTGGTTCAGCTTCAGAAAAAAATAACAGGAATGACACTCCTCTCCAGTGCCTCATGTATCAGCACAGGCACTAAGAACAGCAGAAGTGGTCAGAAAGAGCTGAGAAGGAAACTCAGTTGGGGAAAAACTAATGTTAAAAAAAACCCAAAAAACAAAAAAACAAAACGTAGCTTTTAGCTGAACTCAGTCACAAGCCAACACAATCCAGAACTGCATGCATACAATTCTTTTGCACACAATTCTTTCCCAGAGCTTTGCTGAAATCCTGGCCAAGCTGGGGTTTGCCCAGCTTGTGTAATTTCCCAGCATTTAAAGTGATGTCACTCTCCAAGTTGTCTCTGGTGACAAATGTTTCCAGAAATGC
Organism: Grantiella picta; assembly: GCA_013397955.1. Lineage (NCBI taxonomy): Eukaryota > Metazoa > Chordata > Aves > Passeriformes > Meliphagidae > Grantiella > Grantiella picta. The sequence continues at coordinate 1,936,194 of VZRM01005233.1, forward strand.
TAACAGACTTCAGTGCTACTTCTTGTTTTGCCCCTGTGTGCAAGAAGAACATGTTCAGGTCGTGAAAGTGATTGCTCAGGGCCCTCTGGTAGATGGATGGGGAGACCGCAGCAGCAAGCAAGGCAATTTAAATTATTATTTAAAAGCACTTCAAGGAGATCTTCCTACTCCAACAATTAAATCTTCATCAGATGTTTGATAACAAGAAAGTGATCAGAAGTAAAACCAGTGCCAACCATACACATCCAGATTTGCCTGCTTCTTGAGTGTGAATGCCATTTACACGCCAGGGGTTGAATTGTTATGCTCAAAAGAGTATTTTTATTCTTTTGGTTGAATATTTCAGGAATGCAATTTTGTTTAAAAAAAATTAAAAAGTGCTTTGCATTTTAACAGCCGTAATTATATTTGGCACAAAGTCCACATGAAAGGTGTGTGCCCTTTTTAAGAAAAGCAATTACTCTGCTCCGGGTTAAATCATTTCACCTGCTGTGAAACACTTAAAATCTCTTTTGCTACTGAACACAGGTAGTTGCTTAATAGGAGGGTCATGCAGGCATTCACAAAAACATTTCCTGCAAAACAGTCAAAAGTCTGCCAATAGCAGGTGCATTCAAAAATTAATTTTCATATCATTTTAATTGCCAATAGACTTGCAAATCTTTTGTAGTGCTAAAAGCTGGGAGACACTCAGAGCTGCTAGAAAAGTTCTGCAAAACTGATTTGTCTCAGAGGTTTTTAAAGAATATTGGTGAAAAAAATTTCTGAGCACGCAACTCTAACATGTAAATACACCTCCTTTATGGTTAGTGATACCATTTACAGCACACAGCTTATTTCTCTGTCTCTACCAGAAAATCTGTGATTGCAGAGCACTCTCCGTGGTTTTCCATTACTCCATGACCATCTCAGACCCCACTTTCGGGAAAACTGGAAGTTATGCAAAGCTGCACTCAAACACAGAGGTAAGTTCCTCTACACGATGAATTCCCTATATGAACCTGCATAGATGGAAAATCTTTAGCCCTGGTGTTCCTGCAAGCAAACACATCCCAGGAGCAGCTCTAACACCCAGAACAGTGCCTCAGCACTCTGCAAGAATGGAGGTGCCCAAGAGGGTCCATTTCAGACTTGAACCAGAAAGGTGGGAAACACAGCCTGGGGCTGAGGCCCTGGGCAGTGCAGGCTCTGCATGTGGCAGAGTTACAGGAAATGGGGCACAGACTCAGCACTGACCACACAAACCTCACCAAAAATCGTTTAAAGGAATGCAGATCTCGAGCTTGACAAAAGTGGTTTAGGTGTAACAAAGACAAGAATGAAAAAGAATATTTAACTCATGGAACAGCAACTGAAACAACACAGCAATGGACAATAAAAGATCCAATTCCATCACCTTGCTGTGCACAGTTTGGATCTGTCCCTAGCTGCACCCAGCACGTGTTAAGCGTTAGGTTTGACACCTCTTTGAGCAGCTCTGCTGAGTGAGAGCACAGTGTGCAGCAGGGAGGCAGTGACTGGGAGCAGATTTGATGGTGCAGCTACTCTGCAGATCTGCATTTGTTCACAGCTCTTCAGGACTGTCTGAGGGACGTTGGAGCAACTTGCACTAACACAGCACAGCTCACTTGGTGTTTGGAAATGTTCTTACTACAATAACCACAAAATCTATCTTGTTACAGAACACCGGCTTGTGACACATCAAAATTACACATGTACAACAGTTAGTGAAACTCACAATGTTTATATTTTATCATCATGATAGTGAAGATAATTGTGTAATTATATCATTAAATTGAAAAATAGGACGTGCTTAAAGAAAGTAGCATGATACACCAACTGGTTCATTTCATTCACTCATGGAGTCAAAATAGGAGCTAAATGTTCACTATGTATGTGTAGAAAGGAGCTAAACGTTCACTAAAATGAATAGATATTTTAACTCTTCTGGTGAGTTATTATCTAGTTTGCACCAAAAAAAAGTACAAAAGTTTGCCTTATCCTTAATTTGGATGGTTGAAACAACTTTTTAGTATTAAAAACAACTTAAGAAAAAACTACATAGGGGGTCTAAAAGGGTATTTCAAAGCCTTTTTAAGCAGCTTCACAGACTTTTCATAAAGTCAAATGTTTTTTATGTAAGTATTTTTATACAAGTGACTATAGGGTTGTTATTAAAATATAATAAACAATTTTGTTTTGCTCAATAAAAAGAATCCAACCGTACAAGGGGCATCCCTCATACAAATGACAGATTATCATAAAGATACACCAGCAGTGAATGCAAAAGGACTTCCATTCCACTAAACCCTGCAGAAAAGCTCTGTTATCAGCTCAGGAATGTCGGTAGCATTTAGCAAAAACAACAAAGAGGACAAATCAACACCATTTTGGAGAGTGCATGAAGAGTGCATTACAGCTACAGAGAGTGCTTTAATAATAACCACATGGTGGCATTTATTTATTTAAACAGCAATCAAGCTTTTTTGTTTTTCAGAATCTTTACAAAGTTATTTTATTTTTAATTTCAGAAAGCACCCATGTGTACTGTTTCTCTCGTGGGAAAATACCCAAAATAATTAGGGATATTAAAACCAACAGGAGAATTAAAAAAAAACCAAACCCATACCTAATTTACAGAGGCACTGAAAAGGGACAATCTGCAATAGCATAAATCTGTGTTTCATTAAAATTAATCTAAGTGACAGATAGTAAAATTAATGGTAAATTGATCTGATCTTGTTTAAAAAGACTTTATGCCCAGTTTGAAAGATATGCAGGATTTACTACGTTAGGTCACATAATGCTTCTTCTAGCTCAAAAGTCTACAGCTAAAGGCATTGACATGGACGAGAAGAGAAACAATTATAAAATCTGAGAACATAATTATCATCCAGCTCTATCCTGATTCACAATTACAAAACTTAAATAGCTACACATCCTGTAAAACCAAAACACAGTAAACTTCAAGTTTTATTTCCTGAAAGACTGTGTACTTCTTTCTCTGTATTTGTTTCAAGCAAGGGACTCAAATACCAACATAAATAATTTCTATATCTTTATGTGAGAGCCTATTCTTCTCCAGCCATTCATCTTTAGATATTGGAGGTTTCTTTGCAAGCATTGAAGTTAAAATGACAGACATTTACCACTGTAACCATTAATTTTCCCTCCACATTCATATGTAATCTGTCTTGAAGGGGTAATTAATTCCCACTCCTGGAATTTATGTGAATGAACCAACAAACAAAAAAATACAAGAGCTACCTGGCAAGTGAAAACAAACCTTCTGTGTCCAGTGGGATTGATCTACACAGTAAATCCATTCAGTGAAAGTAATGATTTCCAGAGGCTTTTAGGAAAATCTGACTGAAACGAAAGAAAATACAAAGTATTCCACAGAGATCCTCCTTTTTTTTCTTCATATTAGAAGCAAAAAGTTGTATTAGACAACATTTCCAACCAAGCATATGAACCACAGAGAGGGAGACGCTGTACATCCAAATCATTGCACAAACAACCCACCAAATAAATCAGTTCTCAAAAGTATGGCCAAAAATTCTTCAAAGACGGAGAAAATAAGAATTTGATAACGAAAGTTGCGACAGGATGTGCCCCAGCTATCCCAAATGCTATGCCTTTGGGATCTACCTGCAAAAGGTTCCCATTAAAGCAGTTGACAAAATAATCTACTTGAAAGAAAAACCAAAAAAAAAAATCAAACAAAGAAAAAAAACCCAAACCAACAACAAAAGCCCTCACACAAAACACCAAATAAACAAAACCCAGCAGCTGGAGAGGCAGCAAATTTGATCTAAGGATTATGAAGTATTTGCCTGAGTAACACCTTTTTTAGTTGCAATTCAGAGAGGGAAGGCACAGCTGGGCAACTGATTACCTTCCTCACCCATCTCTTTATTTTGCCCCAAAACACAAAATAAAAAAAAACCAAAACCAAATGGGAAGCAGCCAGTGCTGACGAAACAACATACAGCACCCAGACACTAACAGATAGCGCCTTCAGAGGAGTCACATGTTCATTACAAATTTCTGGGTACCAGGTTCTCAGGTGGTACCAGCAGCCATGCTCATCATCCCTTGAAATCTTTCAGTCCTTCTGAAGCAGCTACAATTAAACACAGTCCTATTCCCCCAGCATCACATCTAAACAAAAAACACCCTAGGAGCAAACATGTCCATTATAGCATCTCAATGACACCGATTTGGCAAAAATTCAATTAAAAGAGAAAAGCTGTTAGCAGAGGATGGCTTACGCTCACCAATTAACATGATTTTTGACAGTGTTACAGGATGATAATCAGTCTAATGGCTTTTATGGATTTCAGTCTTCCAGACTGGCTTAAAATAATAATTCTGCCTTTAAATACAAGGGCCTGCGAGAGCTTTGTTACACAGAAACACAGAACAACACTCGAATTCTCATTCGGAATGGCAGTATGGGTAATATGGACAAACAATAGACAAACAACACATAAAACCCACATCATATCTGTGTGTTAGCTTGAGTTACAAGAGCTGCCAGAGTAACTACATTAACTACAGGGTCTCTTCCATGAGTGTTATCAAAGCAACAAGTTTTTTTAACTAATTTCAAACACTTGAGCTACTCAACATTTTAGATTCAGAATCTGCAATTGATTCAGCTCTAACTATTTTATTTGGCATTCGTCTGGCTTGAGGGGTATCAGAATCCCTTTGCCTTGGTTTTCTGCCAAGGTGCCTGGCAGCTGGAGGTCCCTAACAAACATTTTGGTGGGTTTCAGCCCACTCTGCCTAAATATTTGCAAACTGGGCACAGATATTGCCCCATCAGATTTTACAGGTGTCATCTGCTAATGGCAAAATTTATCAAGGATATACCCTACAGTAGTTTAAAAAATAAAATCCTTTTGATCCACTCAGTCGCTACCAGCATTCCTCAATACACCAGACACTGCCGGAAGAAGTGTTTTCTGTGGCTTCTCCAGTATCACAGCTCCTGTAGCAAGCAGCAATTCACTGTTTGGGGTGTGCAGAGCTCAAAGCAGAACTGGAACCACCCATTCACATTCTCTGCTAACTATCCCCAGTCTGAGTTCTTTAGCACTTTCTGTGGATCCTGCCACTTGTGAAAACTTCTGTGGTAAGAATACTTGGTATATATCACATTTATTATATTTCCGTGGAGAAAGAGAAGCGCAGTTCATTCAGGGTTTATGCCCAGGGGATACTGTAGCAGCTGCACAGGTATAATTGCTAGTCAATGACAAGGCACAAGCAGGAGGCCAAGAAGGTGCCAATTCAAGCATCTCCTTTACACTACTCCTTCCTATCACAAGGTGTGTCTGACAGGTGTTGCAAGTGTGAAGAGACAGTTAACATCAGATAATGAAACACCACTAAAGCGTCAGGAGGTGAATGTGCCTACCTACAGAGACAGCACGAGAGAATGCTCACCACAGAAACATTAAAAACCCACTCAACCCCTAAATTACCTAGGAAGCAAGAAGTAAAACAACGTACACCAGAACAAGCTCCATCGGCTACAGCAATCACAGGGCTGTGTACAGTCCGAGGCTCTTGCTTTACAGTCATGTATTTTTGTGCCCTAATGGACAGACATAGCTAACTATGACAATGAGAAATTGCTTCTTCCACAGGCTGGACTCAGACAACCTCTTCTGAAGATCAATGTTGTCAGATGCAATAACGATCAATGTCTCATTGCAACATGACCAAGAACCTCAAACACTCTGCAGGTCTTGCTAAAACAGTCCTGATATTAACAGTCACCAAAACATCCATGCGATGGCATGATGTGAATACGGCACACAGCTGGTTTACAGTGGAGTTCACCTGGATTCAAGCACAGCACTGGTTTCAACATGAATGACACCGATCTACATCGTAGGAGTAATGCACCGATTATTTTACATGGTGACTTGGTTCATATAATTTTCCTGTAGTGATATGTTGCACTTAAGAAATGCAAAATATGATGTAACTTCTATTTTTTTCAGTACCTGGCAATCTTGGTGGAAACTGTCTCATTTGCTTTGCTTAGCCTATAAATAAATCCAAACTACTTCTATCTTGATGAGCAATAATCCTGAAAATTGCTTACAAGTAAAAAGCAAAAAAGTAGCAATTTTAACCACTCACTTCTACTCTGACATTTCAGCCCGAAGCACCTGTTCCCTTCAGGGAAGAGAACAGTCAGTAAAACAGGACAACCACTAATGTTATCCATGCTTTTATCCCTCTGTGACCAGCTGACTGGAAACACCAAGGTCACTCAAAGACTCTGATCCTATTTTAGGAGAGAGAAAAATGAACTTCCTGAGTTTAGTGCATTTTCTGTAAGTGCAATACTTTTTGAGCAGAAAATAGCTAATGTGATCCCAAGCTCGCTTTTAGCAAAGGTAAATCTTAAAAGCAGCAAAATAACGAGAATTAGTTACAATATTGGCTTTACCTTCAGAACTTAAGAAGCAAAAAACTCCTGAACTCTAGCTCACATCAAATCAACTCGAATCTACATCTCTTAGCAAGCTTCTTTTTTCATTTAAAGTACAAACTTCACACCTGATAGAAAAACAAACCAAACAACCACACAACCACAGCAGTTCTGCTCAATTTAGAGCTTGTTTCACACTGTGTGACTGGGGGAGAGACTACAATGTTCAAAAAATCCCAACTTATTTACTGGGTATTAGAATGACACATTCTGAAAAATGTACAAGCACTAACCTCTTTTGATGTTTGTAACTCTGCTTTTGCCTTACAGAGTACACTTCACACTGTACCCTTAAGAAGAGAGAGCCTCAATCACAGAAGTTCTGCACTTTATTCACAGATTTGGTGTTTATTGAACTGGGATAATGTATTGCCAAGATCTCTGAATCAAGTCCCTGTCTCCATTTTGCTCCATTTGTCAGAGGTCGTGGAAGAGCCAAAAATACTTTATCAAGAAGCGGTGAAGTGAAGCAGAAAAATAAAAACTAAACTCAAACTGTGCACTTATAATAATCTTTTAATCTTAATAAATCAGTTTAGGGTTTTTGTTTAATTACATTTGCCTGGCCTTGTGGCTGAAAAAAATGGAAGTTAAGACTAGGAGAAAAGACAGTGGCAGGAGAGTAATGAGAAAGTTTCTGTAAGATGATATATTTGAATCAGACCAAAATAGCAGAAACTTGTCCATTTTTCTGTTTTTCCACTCAGCCTAAAATGAGTTGGGGGAAAAAGACCACACCCCAGTACTACACCTGAACTATTGATCTGCCAGGAGACAGATTCCAAGTTTGCCTTTCTTAGTGACACAGGAAATGGTCTTCTGAAAAAAAAAAAGAAAAAAAAAGGAAAAAAAAATCATCAGAAGGATAACCACATGCAAAGCTGGGTATACCACAGCACAGTCATGAAATTTATGTCACAGATTGATGGGAGAAGTGAACAGGCAGCTCTCTTGAGTTTTATAAAAGTGTAGCATTGGCAAATACCTACAGGGGATTAAAAACAAACCAAACCACAACAGAACAAGGACCACAAAAAATGACAAGCAGCAAACCTAGATGACTTAAACAGGTCTTTGATAAACTAGGAATATTAGGACCCTTCACCTTTTTCTGTCTCCCCAGCACTGCATAATTCATCTTTTGGCAAATTATTTTAACATTCAGTTTTCACCTGATAGATCTTTTTGCTTGTACAATCCATTTTGGGGGCATAACTTGTTTTCTTTGCTAAGATTTCATTTCCTCCCATCTCAGAACTTGATGAAATCTATTTCTAAGTTCCTCATCTCCCAGTGAAAGCTGACAACAAGCATCAGACAAAATGTGGCTGTCCTGTATGAGGTAATTCATTTCTGTCAAAGATTAGACATTTTTTTCCCTTAACATAAGATGACTGATATTGTTCTGCAAGATCCAAAGGGACAATTTAACCACTTAAATGCCAAAGATCCTGAGGATTGGCTTTTCTCCTCAAAGCACACAGTGCACTGGTGAAAGCAGATGGAAGCTTCGAGAAGGTCTGGTAATTTCCTTCCTCTTGGTCTGAGGCATTGACTCACTAAAATCAGGCCTAATCAAGTATTTTTCACTTGATAAGTTCTGCAAAACAGCAATATTTTCAAATTATGTATTTGAACACTTCTAACCAGTTAAAACTTATTTTCTACTTGATACAGCGCAGGGAGGAAACCTAAAGCATATTAAACTCACTAATGGCTATTCATGACCTTAATGGTAACGAATTCTTTTTAATTGAAACGCAGCTCTCACCTGACTTTCCATCTATGGTAAATCATAACCATCCATCAAACTCAGGGAAACCCAAAACACGTGAGCTCATCATCCAACTCCCTAACAGTGAGAGAGGGGAGTGAAAAAGTGAGATCCAAACCCCATCTCTGCACAGTGCTGGAGCTTCAGTGCTCCTCCCTTCCCACAGGGCTGGGAACACACAGGGAACTGGGGATCTGTGGGGAGCAGGGGCTGGGAGTGCACTGACTCCGCTCAGGGATTCTCCAAGGAATAGCAAACAGCAGAGGAAGCAGCAAAACCAATCCAGCCCTACAAACCCCTCTCTTTTAAATGGCCATTGGCCCTAGGGACTCTTCAGCCAAGGTCTGGCAATGAAATTTGCTGATCAGGCCACAGCCGCAAGCACAGCATAATGTTTAATTTCTGACACTTCATTGACGTTTTTCCAGAGAGATAGATGAAATAAATAGAGAACAAAACGTTTTGGTGCTGGCATCTGATGTTTTCCTCAAGAAATAACTCTTGATGCCAAAAATACTTGGGAATCAGCGTTTGAAAGGTTAATTAGATTCTCCATAAGCATTTCAATTACAGGAATGAGACATTAGCCCATTTAATACATATTTAATATGTATCCCAACACATCCTATTTGTTTCAGATTTCCTCTGCCACAAGGTTTTTCTTTTGCAGACAGCGTTATTAATCGCAGCATCCTCTGACAACGTCACGTTTATAACTCAGATCACCTCTGGAGGCCAAGGGCTATTCTAACCCAGATCTTTACTTACAATTGTTTACGTCTTCCATCAGCAACACAAAACCTGCTCTATTCATGGCATCACAGCAGCCCAGAAGTGAACTGAATGCTGCTTTTTCACTCCAAACCCTAAATCTGAATTCTGCAAGATGAAGCTGTAGTTGAAGACCCAAGATACCCTCTGAGCAGCCATGAATTATACACAGAGCTGCCCAACCTTGTTAACTGCACAGGAGCAGTCATGCAGAAATTCTGGTACATAGTGCACCCTCTGGATTTCATTCCCGTTTCAAATTACATGGAATTAGATGTAGTTAAATAAGCATTTGTGAGATGAGAACAGTTTTGTGTTTTGAAAGAACAGTTTTCTTTCTGAAAATGGGGCTTTATCAAGCTCAGACTATTTTGTAAGAATATCCTGATTGTTCCTTACTCTTATGTAGAAAGTGTAACCAACAATGGTTCAGCGAGCCACAAATATCTAGTTTGAATTTCGGTAATTCAATTTCAGTCAGACTTCTACAACAAAAAATATTAAGAGTATTTAGAGTGTTTTAGCAACTTACACTTCAAGTCAAACAAGCCTGAAACACTAAAAAATTGATGAGACACGAATAAAAGGGAATGGAAATAATTTTGAGAATAAATGGTGATACCGTGCCACTGAACAGTCTGTGCTAGCGTTTGAGGTTTGGGGTTTTTTCCATATCCATAAGATTAATTTATAATTTTGCCTCTGAACTCAATAAGGGCAGAAATCCACCCAAAGTCTACCATTCCTGGGGAATACTGTGGGAGAAAAACTGATGCATAAAGACAGCCCATGCTTTGTACAATATCTGGGCTGTTTATGTCTCCTGGGCTGGGTTTTTATGTACATGTGATTCTGAAAACGTTTGCTTAACATACAGGATGAATTTCCCGCAGACTGTTTAAATTAAATCCAAACAATGTGCCAATACTGAGCAGAATGACACTGCCTCTGTGTTTCACAGAGCTATAGCAGTGAGAGTAAATCTGTACTCATTCACAGAAGCAGTGAAAGTCCTCAAGCTTTCAGCAGAAGTAGGGTTAGATCTCTGCTAACAGAACCTAAGGAACTGCGTTCTCAAAAAAGATAAATTATTTTTTAAAATTTGCTTCGTTCGCAGTGTTTTTCAAAAGTGACTGGAAGCAGAGATAAGGTTTTCATGAAGAAAATAAAAATGGCTAATAAAAATCTCTTTGCCTTCCCATAATGAGGAATTAAGTCCACTTAAATGTAGACTTAATGGATGAACAATAGACTCAGTAAGTACATCAGCAGGCACACACAAGGGGCTCAAATAACCTCAAAGATCTGCTAGAACTGTGACACGCAAGGTTTTACTAGTTGGCCATTTATAAATGATCAAAGTACTTCTCAGAAATTGCAGTCTTTGAAATGGAAATAATGGTTTTTATCTTAAATTTTACCTTTACACGGGTTTGGAAAGTTTTGTTTTCTTTCCTGAAATAGGTTATATGTCATAATTGTAAACCAGTCTAAAACTGTTCTGTTCTCTTCATTCCCTCATCTCCTAGTGTTAATCCCAATCAAAGCCACAAGTCCCATCCCTGTGGGCATTAAAGGAAATGTTTCTCAGTTTTCAGGATTTGTAACTCCAATTATTTTTGCAATTATTTGCTGAATTTCATTTCTGATCTTGTTCTATAATCCCAGTTACAATTTCTGATCAATTATTTGATGCAACTTCAAAACAACAAATCTTAAATTGCACCTCGTGCAAGATTGTGATTTATGAGTGCTCTAAGGGTTGGCTGTTGGTAGGACTAGCTCAGAAAAAAACCAGCAAATCTTCCCTTGAGATTTTAATCACTTGGCAATTTTTGCATAACAATTTAATTAGGAAAATTAGCAAGGGAATACTTTGGACTATTGTAATATATTGCTAGTTTTCAGTTTCCTACCAGCAGCACTTCCCCCTCTAGTCCTGAGTGACAGATCTGATTGAGTTGTTGCGATGAACAATGGATTATCTCTTAAGGGACCAAGATAAAGCTGCAGTCACTTCACAATTTGCAGAGTGCAGAAAGCACCTAGGGTACATAAGGGTCATTCAAATTAATCAAATATTAACAAGACTGGATTTCATGGGGTTGTATGTACATCCATTCCGGCTGAAGTTGCAGTTAAGCTGCTTTTTAATGCTATGTTCTTCTCTGGTCATTTTGCAACCTAAACATATAAAATATTGTGATACAATTTCTGCTCCTGTAACAGATTGGAGAAATCATTTAACCACTCAGAAGGGCAGTGGCTCACATCCAAACAGGCTTGAGAATCTAAGAAAAGCTTGTTGCACAACGAGATGCCTTTGTCTCTCGAATTACTTTCCTTGTCCTAAAGGAGACTTTTAAGGTGAATTCTGAGCGAGCAGCAGAGCTGACAGGAACAACAATCAGGAGTCAATGATATTAGGTGCAAGAGGCACGGGGCTTTCATGGCCAAATCTGTGCTAGAACCTCTCGTTCACGAAGAGCTTCACTGCAATTGCCACCTGCAAAAAAGCAATTTGGAAAAGACATTGCAAAGATAAGGTTAATGGAATTTTCCTAAAAGCAACTCATAAGGGATTCTCTGTTAAAAGAACCACTTTCCACTTTGGATCTTGGTTTATTTCAGTTATCAGTCTCACAAATTAAGTCAGGCTTCTGACAATATAAAGTGTATAAATAATACGCAGTCCTCCTTGAACTCTTACAAATTAGCCAGCAGTGAGATTCAAGTGAAAGACCTCAAAGCAGCATCATCAAAACAGCAGAACTTTTCTTCCCACAAGGAAACTCAAAAGTGAATAGCAATGGAGTGTTTATATCAAAGTCAGAACAGAAGCTCTGTTGACTTTCCCATTTTATTCAACTTGAGAACTCTGTCTGATAAGGGAGGTACCAGCAGAAAAGCCACAGAGATTGTAGAGCTAAAAATAACTGCACAAAAGTAAGAAATAGTATGGCAACTAACAAAACTACAGTGAAATTGGTAGGAATTACTATGGTTGAAGGCAAACTAAAGAAACAATGAATGACCCAAGTCACTCAGATGTCCATAGATAAACTTTCTAAATTTTGTTCCTATCTGTATTTTAGTGCAGGGCTTACAAAATACCTTTGCTGAAGGGAAAAATGAAAATACTTTAAACAAATAATTTCTTTAAAAAATCCCTCCATGGAGAAGTGTGATGAAATTATTTCATTAGCTTGAACAGAATGCTCAAGAGAGATGGCTTTTTCAAATTTTAAGGCCTAAAACAGAAAATAGGATAGAGTAGAATCTGATTTAAGGACAGCTGTGTTGAAGTTGTACAGTAGGAAATGCAATGGTATTACAAAAAGGATAAATTTAGACTTGTGGGCTGAGGGCAAAAGCTTTTTGTACAAGCAGTACTTTTTGTTTCTGTCCAAATAACAGAACACAAGCCATTGATTCTGAAGGGGTCTCATAACCACGTAGTACTGTGAGTATATCTGCCCTGATCAGAATCAGTTCGCAGACCTCAGTTACAATCCTTGTTTTTAGCTGTAAGTTAAATGGGTTCATTTGCACAAAAACAAGGCATTCATAATTCACCTGCAAGTCAGATACAAAACCACAAAGTTCCCTTTCAGTCATACCACAGCCAGGCTATTGTACATCGTGTTCCCATCAGTTTGCAATGAAACAGTTTTACCTTCTAGATATGCCTTAAAACCATTTTCATATATTACAGGGACACCCCTATATTATAGGGGAAATATTAGAATAGCACTGCTCTGTCATTTGATCCTTGGCCTGAGTGAGGTCAGTGCCTGGCTGGCACTCCACGTTGGGAAAAGTCTGTAATTGTGTTAAGCCTGACAGTCATCTGAGTTTTGGCAAGGTGTCCCTCTTGGGAGCAGAGAAAGTCAGTTTATGAAAAGGAAATAATCTTAAAAGTTTTGCTCATGATTGCTGTTCATGATACTAAACTCCTATTAGACACAGAGTGTCTTCTATGGGATTGGATGCTGTTTAACAAGTATAATGTAGGAAGACATGGGCAAGGCCAGCTCTAAATGGCCCTTGTCCCTCCCTCTGTATTTCATGTATCTGTAGCCACACACAGAGAGTTATAAAATAGATTGGATCCTGAAAAACAGTGCTCCTCTTTCTATTTATTGAAGAAGGACTCTGATCTATTAATTTAGCAGTAGAAGATACAATCAATGACCGTAAGCTTTCTGTCATTCCTGTGAGTTACAGCTTGCCTTTCCTCTAAGTTATTGAGCAGGAAGACAAAAATTGTTATTTCATCCATAATTCTATCTGTATTGATATGTGAACTACATAAAGATATCCCAATTCAGATTGCATTTTGAATTTAAAGCTGTATGTGGTGTTTTGCAACACAGGAAACAGAATTTTTTCCTGGGCTGCCTGTGGTGGTTTTTTAGAACTTGAAGGAAAGCTCCATATGAACAGAACTGTAATGTTAGCCAACCTGCCAGTCAAGACACTAATCCTCCACACATCTCTGCCATCAGGAGACAGATACCTGGAAGCTGGTATGCAGGAGATAAAGAGCAAAGTTGGACAGGAACCAGAAAATGTTAAAAATAAAAATTAGATACGTATGTCCAGATATATTTTCCTTAAAAAAGAAAAAAAAAAGTCTAATACGAATGACACCAGAGAATTTTGACCTCCACAGATTAAACAGAACTGTATGCACATACTTAGTGGCTCTTGGTTGCTTCCAGGTACCCCTTGGAAGAGAATTTTGTCCTCACTGCATTTCCAGACAACAAAAAGTCAAGTGTTCTTGAAAGTGGAAGTAACTGCACTGATTAATTTTAGTCACATCAATGGCTGTGTAAGGCATATTGAACTACTTAAAGAAATAGGCAATGTTTTTATATCCAAGTCTTCACATCTGGATACAATGAAAACATGGTGAAATGGAGAAGTAACAAAAACTCTATTACAGTATCCAATACTCACTGGTCACTGAATATTAAGCATTGTGATCTTTTATCCACTGAGAAAGAAATAAATGTAAGGATCCCTCTAACTGTGCTGTCCACTTCAACTGTTTTCTGACACACTAGATTCAAGCAGACAAATTGGTATAATTTATTAAGCAAATTTTTTTCTTGTCAGAAGTCCTCTTCAGATATAATTGTTAATGTAATTTCTGCCCATGAGTCTCGATCTGTAGCACATGCACAGGCCATTCATAGAAGTAATTTGACACTCAAAGTTTATCTATTTCAATCATGAGCATGAGTTACAAGAAATTTTCATGCTCAATGATACACTGAATGCCCTAAGATTAAGCTTATCTTAAAACTCTGTGTGGAGTTATGAATGAGAATTTTGGTTTTTGTGAATATTCTTGCAATACTTAAAATTGGCTGAGCCCCTAGGTGTTCCTGCCAGTAAAGTAATTTGCTGGAATACTGTTGGAAAGCAAATACAGAAGGGGTGTGAATACAGTCAAAGAGAATTCATTTGCAAATCAAATGGATGGTGGAAGAGGAGTTGCATTCAATGAATTCAACAAAGACACTGTCACAATAAATACAAGAACATTTGGCAAGGATAACCTTTGCAAGACTTGCTATCTGTGCTCTGCAAAGGTATCCATATGTGTGAAGTTCCCATCTCCGTGCAGGATTCTGTCTATTCCAACAGATGCAGAGCTGGCCTATGGAACAGCTTGCAGAGCCAGATCACTAGACTAGCATTAACATTTGAAGTTGGAACTGAAATGGCTTTTCTGAAGTCATTGTATAAATAACTAGCCATTGTGTATAGGAAGAGGTGAAGTCACATAATGCTTTATTCCTGTTTTGTATTTTATCAAAAAATAAACCGAGTATTACCGTTATTGCCATGACGGTGTGGAAAAGAAATATAATTTTTTTTTTTTTTTAATTTCCACTCTTCTGAATAGGAGAGCACAGAAAAATAGACAACAGCACTAAAAAGAAACCCAGGAAGCTATTATTTTCTCCTAAGAATCACTAAGAAACTGAAAACCAGCCTGTTTACCTCATAGCGCACAACAGTAGCAAACTCCAGTCCCCAGGTATGGTCACTTGCCTGAGGAAAAATTCCCTCTCCACAGAGATCACATCATTGCCACCTGTCACGATTTGCTCATAGCTCACCCATCCTACGCATCTACTGGTGTTGTGCAAAAAAGTTGGATTAAATCAACTCCTATTTCTGCAAAGGGCTGCCAAACTGGTTTTCCTTGCACACAGGGCAGCAAGTGGGGCAAGGAGCTTCCTCCTCATCCTGCCTGTACAACCACGGCATCAAAACATGACAGGAGGGCTCAGAATTCACCAAAACAGTAAAAAGTGTATTTCTGCTCCCTGGACTTCTGTTAGTCAAACCAGCAATGAAATAATTCAGCCACATGTCTCAAATCTTATCCATGCCCTTCCTGGGTATACTTTAATTGGCTAAACATGACAACTTGAGCCGTGACTTGACTTGTCATTTGACAATTTGAGCATATACCCTTTTTAAAATTTAATTACGTTCACTTTCAGTAGCAAAGTTAAAAATAGAAGAATTTAGAATTGAAATCAAGCAAAACCATCCTTTGAAATGTTTGTCCTGGCTAATATTTCTAATATTTCAGTTTAATTAGATTTGAAAATGAGAAAGTTTTGAAATTGTACATTTTTTTGCAGGTCTGGTAATTTCTGGTAGACTGTAGTTGGTATCGGTAGAGACTCAGGAAGAACAAACTCGTTGCAAAGTTTGCCTGATACCTTTCTAATTAAAAAAAAGAAAATTGTATGTCCAAGTTAGGCAATGACACTTGTGTGAGGTCCAGCTTGCAGTTGAGTTCTAGAAGACAGTATAGTTTGTACTCCATTTTTCAGTGAGACTGCCCTAAGGAGGATTATGGTACACTTGGTCAGTAGTGAATTTGAACCAGGTTCCAGAGATGAAAGCACATGAACTAATCTGTTGAGCTGTGAAGTTCACTGCTGTGCAGGTTTATAAAAATCCTATTAGCAGTGTGACTGAGGGGTCAAAAGATAAGATAGCAGACAGCTGGAAATGATGGATCAGACAAATATTTTAGACAAGAAAGCTATTTCTTAGACATGTTGTACTTAACCATGTATTATACAACCAGGAAGGACTGGTGACTAAAGGGTAACAGATTCTTCCTCTATTACTTCAGAATTTTTAAGGTTTAAAGTGCTTCTGTGCTACCTACAGGCCATCTTATGTCACAAGGACTTAACATGTATTTTGGCTTCAGCAAGCCATTAGGTAAGAAATGCATATAACATGTAATTAGCAAGTTTGACAACCAGAATTTAATGCATTTTGTACCTTTCAGTTCTTGAAAGCTCTCAAGTTTTCTATTCATGGGTTCCTTCTGTTTTGAAATCCCCTCAGTATTTCCCTGCCATAGGTAAATGGCCTGGCTCAAAATCCACTGAAATATCTAGAAAGTTACCCTGTTATACTATCAAGTTTTAAATTAATATTCCCTCAGAAATCAACACGCCTGGAATTAAAATTCTAAAAGAATAACATAGGCAGACCTTGAAATAACAGACATCAAAAAAGCAGAAAAGTTCCGTTTCATATATCATCCCACTGCTAAGAAATGTATATTTCTTTGACCCAAGGCAGGTGCTGGGGACATGAGCTCAGCTGGCACTTACAGTCAGTGCAGATTTAGGTCTGAGCTACATTTCAACTCTGAAAGAATAAATAGGTTGATATAAATTGTTAAAAAAAAAAAATCTTCTTCTACAAAACATGATGGGTTTTCAGTATTTTAATATATTTAATTGTTTATTGTTACAGAAAATAAACTTGAAGGTCTAAATATGAGGTAACTCAGTTGATGCTGAGTTTCAAAACAGACACAAATCAATATCTGAAGCTTCCGATTTCTGAGACTCCAACTACAGAAGTAATAACTGAAGTTAGCTAGATAAGGAGCCAAATGACTTGAGTAAGAAAAATTAATCTTTATGCGAATGCTAACAAATGCTGAATTCCTGTAAGGCCAAGGCTCTAATGCTATCAGGGCTTTGCATTCCAAAAAATTGGAAACACAGAAGGTCCACAGTGTGCTTTTCAAATGGAATGCTAAGAATAAGCAGCGAAACTACAAAGCGCAGGAGAAGAAATAATTAAAAAGATTGGGTCAGAAAGCATGGCAGAAAAATGAAATTAACAAAATCCTAATGAACTGGATTTTACAAAGGAAATCACAAAAAAATGAAAAGTTGTGGGTTTTTTTCATGTATAGAGGAAAAAAGAACAAGGAAAAAGTAGTCTGAAAACCCAGCAGAGGTAACACTAATCTTGGTATGCTTAAATACAGAGTAATTAAGAACATATAAAGACAGAACCAGAGGGAGCCACCGAAATTATTGTAATCAGTCCCCTCAGATCACAGTAAAAACAAGCAGTAAATACTTAGTTCAAGATGTTGCACAGACCTTACCCCTTGTAGTAGTAATGCTTTGCAGCTACACATCTTTCCCCATACCTCATAAAAAAGTTCAAATCCAATTAAAAAACTAACAGCTGAAATTACTATATGGCATAGTAGGGGAAAAAAAACCAAGCAAGAGCATCCCTGCAGTATTATAGAATTGGGGAAAATCCCAGATAATCATAGAAAACGTAGTACCCAGCTAGATAGGAAGAAAACATTCCTCCCACTCCAATCTCTATGTGTTTTTATCGGTCTGACCTGACAAAACTTTCCTGCCTGATTTCAAATACCTGAATCGGTATAACTCAAGATTTGAGTTTTACACACACCAAGCAGAAAGCAAATAACACACCCAGGTCTAAGAGGAGCACTGACATACTGCCAACATAGCACTGCTGGAGATACGGATTAAATACCAGAACTGGGACGCCGATAGGAAGTTGCTAAAAAGGGAAATAGGTACTTTGGATATTGAGGATGGACAGGAGGTCCTAAAAGATGAGCCTTGGCTGACCTACACAGAAGAGTGAAAACACTGCATCAGTGGGATGTGAGACACCTCTCTCCTCATTCCATGTGTTCTGTACAGGAAAACTACACAATTATATTTTTTTTCCTCCTCAAGTCGTTGGGCACATGAACTGAGCCATGTTCTGTGTTACACCCAGGAATGCAACCACTCTGCTTCAAAGGCTTTCTGTCTTAGAGAGGGAGACACAAGACAGTTCACATCCAGAGACCAAACTTATTGCACTGTACAAAAGACAAAAAATACCTAAAAGGAGTATAAGGTTTGGTGTTCTTTTGATTGAAATACAAGTGAGAAAAGTTTAATAGTGTATAATTTAATAATTTTTTTTTTTAATTCTAAGAAATTATGCTGTAGTTCAGGATTTGTGAGTTGAAATCTAATGGAGATTACAAACTGGAGATTAGTCCATTGCAAGATGAATAAAATCTGCCCATGAGTGACCCACTTGCAAGAAAGACTATTGTGACTTCAGGATAAACCAAGTAGGAAGAAATAACATCTTACTTGGATTTCAGGATTTAGTCCTTCAGAACTCTTTTGCTAAAAACACATTACATTTTTAAGTAACGAGAACCACATATTTTTATTATTTTTATTATTTTTATTTAAAACAGTAAAAAAACCCCAAAAAACAAACAACTACCCCCAAACAAACACCGTACTTTGACCAACTCCAGAGGCAGTTACTCTGCAAATTCCCCTAAATACTGACAACCAGCTTAGAATAGTTTGGGTTTGAAGGAGCTCATCTTGTTCCACACCCTGACATGGACAGGGACAATTCCACTTTCCCAGGCTGCTCCAAACCCCATCCAACCTGGCCTTGGACACTTCCGGGGATGGGGCAGCCACAGCTTCTCAACACAAACTGTTTCAGTGTCTCACCACCCTCATCATTTAAAAAAAAAAATTAAAAAAAATTTTAAAATTTAAAAAAAAATTAAATAAAAATTATGTGTCCTTTTGAATATTAGATAATTAGAGAATGTTCCATAAAGTAACATAATAATCCTTTTCCTATGTGACCTGCTAAGAGTTTTTCTACAAGATATAGCAACAAAAAGTAGGATTTTTAGTGTCCGATATTATATGCTTCCATTTATTTCCTTTCTCTATTAATAATATTACAGAAAACATTACTTCTTTCAGTGCCCATACAGATTGAAAAGCTCAGATAAACTCTGCATACTCCAAAACCAATTTAATTATTTTTATTTGCAGAAATGGACAAACCATGTTATTGATGCTGGAATCACTGAAGGATAGCACTTAGGAAATTAGGCTTTTCCCCACCCCAGACAAAACCACTGTTTTCTCAAACCATTAATTTGATATCCCCCCTTAAAGTGCTCTTAAAGAACTGCAGTGTTACACTGCCCATACAGTCACCTGCCTGGAAAAGATTTTCTACCTTTTAATAATTTCTCTCTTTTAATGTCTATTTTGCCATCAAAGGTGCAGAAACATTTAGTCCTAGCAATGAAAGCCTCTCAAAAGCCCTTTGTGTGAGAAGCTCTGTGTGGGTTTCACCAACCCCTCCCGGCAGGTAAGGACTGCCTGCTCCTGGAGCACACCTTTTCCTCACACTCTGCCATGTATCCTTAGAAACGCCTGCAGAAACATCTGATGTGGATCACTAAATATTTTCCAGTACAAAGACATTCTTGCCATTTCTGTTTTGTTTTCAGTCCCAGGTTCCATCTCCCCTCTCAACTCTATGTGGCTTAAAAGAAAATGATACAAAACTCGAGTTCTTAGTTAAGAAAAGTAATACATGTCCCATGTTTCCCTTCAAGATGACATGACAATGCAGCTGGGACAATTTGATGCTGTTCCCGAACAAAAACAGACAAGACAAATTAGTATCAAAGAACTACTGTACCTGAGTCCTAATTTCCTCATAGGCTGTGGCTACTTAATTCAGGCAAAGGCATTTCTCAATAATCAGATCATAACACTGCCTTTGGTAGAAAATCCTCTACAGAACACTGGGTACTGATGCTGTTCAGAAGGGGCACAACAATGTCATCTGTCACCTGAAATACTAGTTTGGGAAATCTTCTACTCTGGTAAAATCCTGAAAAGTAGTGATATGAAACTGGAATGTTATTTTCTCTTTAAATTACAAGTTTCAGTGAGTGTAAAGGTCTAAATATGGCAAGCTTGTGCGATGGACAGTGCAGCCAGCAGAATTTGTGTAATGTGGTAGATGGGATTCTACAGTGATGAATTCAGCTTATACTGCACTTAAAATCGGAGTGGTAGAAACCCCTTCCTGTTACCTCACAGTAAGTTACTGTAAATCAGCATCAACTCTGCTATTTACAATCCATTATTGTGCTCCAGCAATTGGAAACTGGACTTCAGGTCAGCACAGACAGTAAGACTATTGAAAAAGAGCTCCTTTCCCCAAGATAGTCACCAGTTCAGCACTGTGACTCTGAGAGAGATGTCACAGGAAAAAGCAACTTACTGGGCAGGGAAATGATCAAATATTAGGAACCTTAAAGTATAGAAAAAAATACAGTTGCAGCTACTCTTTTTTAATTTTTTTGTTTTTTTTTAGTACAGAGATACGTCTTGGAGATAAAGAGGACCAAAGTCAAATGATTAGTTCTACCTAATATCTCCCATATGTATTATTTGTATAATGTACAGGACTGTCTCACATGGGCTACAACTTTATGCACATTCTGAAGAACAGATATAAAAATACATACACATTCTGACACATGTACATACATAGATCTGCTCCCTCCACTTTCATCTCCTTTCATCTATCTCTCTCATCACAGATGCACACACACCTCTGCTGAAATGATATAGTTCTCACTGCTTGAGTTGGCTACAGTCTTAAGTTCAAACTAGTGATTTTTTTTTTCTTCCGTGTTCACATCTATATTTTTTCTCTACAGGATTTAAAGCTTGAGAAGCATGAAAGATAGAGTGAAAATAAATTTGAATTCTATATTACAAAAAAATGTGAATATCAAAAGATTCTTTCACAGCTGTGTGACTGCTGGCATTTGTAAAGAGTCAAAGAATCCTGGAATATAAAAAGGCAGAAACACAGTTGGTTTTTCAATCAAGTGTATGGAGAAAAAGCAAAAGAAAAAATCCATAGGAACAGCAAGAAGGTCTAGGGGTGGGTGACAGGTAAAACCTATTTCCTTAATTTAAACAGTCATGTCTAGAATCACTTGAGCAGGAGGATGATATGAAAGATTGACGTATTCAGTTCTACTCTTTAAACTGTGGTTTGCATTTTACCAGCAATATAAGGAAGAAGATGAAAGATGTCTTTCCTTATTCCTTCCTTAATTGAAGTGTCTATTTAGAATGACATTTAATAAAAAATACCATTTTTGTGTAGTTATTATTTGTATTACCAGAGCATCCAGGATTTCTAGTGATAAACCAGAACCTTGCTGTGATAGTGATTCAGGTATTGAGCAATGACTTGGTGTGACTCAAAGCATGGTCCATATTCTGCAGTGCTAATGGGAGGAATTGGACAGGACTACTTCTTTAATCCCCCCAGTAAATTCCTGTCTGCTGTTCAAAAACTGCACCAAAAAAGATTATCCATTGCTAGAATGTTTCCAGCTCAAGAGGAACAACTGCACACAAAGACTCACCGAGGTGGTACTGCTTAGTTTGCCCTACCAGCAACCTAATAATGTCTTGTAGCCTCCTGGGAATAAATGTTGAAATTGAAATCAAACCGTTTGGGGTGCACAAGGAAAACTTTTTCACTATGTTCCTCTGAAACATTTTAAAAGAGTTCTGAGTGAAGTAGAAGGGAAGCTACTCACAAAAGGGTGATGCCTGTGCTCAGTTTTATAATTTCTCATTGTTTGATCCTTTTCCATTTCCTTCTTCTAATCTTCAAGTCATCCTCACTTTTCATGGATTCACCAGCTCACAGGTTGTTACCAATTACAATAACTCATTGTCACGAAAGAAGTTCTGCTCTGAGGTTTTCAACAAAACTTGCAGTTAGTTATATACAGATTTACCATAAAGTTTAACAATTTTCTATCTCTCCCTTTTTAGAGCCTGATCACACCCCTTAGAAAAACTTGTCTTTCGGGTAATTGTATGAATTGTAACAGGTTGTTCTAGTCTAGCCAGGAATAAAGGAGGTAAAGTAAAAAGACTGTTTGGATGTTCTGTAGCAGAGAGGAAGGAGATGATCATTAGTTTTAAGGAATTAATCCCAAATAGAGTCAAGTATTAGGTTTGTTCTGTATTCTCACCAAATACCAAAACCTACAGACACTAACAACCACCTCAGTGAGCTGGTTTGCATATCATGTGATTAGATAATCCTCAAGGTGCCTTGCAACCCAAACCATTCTATTAATCTATGATTACAGTCCCTGTCAGTAAAAAATGGGAACCAAAAATCAGAAACCCTATAAATCTGGCATGCCGATAGCTAGAGGTGAATCTGACAGCAAGATACAAGCAATGTTGCTTTATATGGGAGCTAATGAACTAAAACATTAAAAAAACCCCATAAATCCTGAAGATTTTCTTAAGACCTTTTTATATGTTACAGGCACTGTTGGAGGAAATCCTGTTCACCTCAAGTTTGCCAGAAACTTGTTATAACTGGTCCCTAGTTATTACTGTATTTCAGTACATTGGCTATCACGATTTTTTAATGAATAACTGATTTTTTCGTAATGTTTCCTATTCGTTGTCTCTTAAACTCACAAATATACAAAGCCTTACAGATATCCACACAAACAATTTTATTTTGTGGGGAAAAAGTGGGAAAAAATGTAGTTATGAATGCACACGGTTCAGATCTTTTGATTTTGTCTTTAGATTTGCTTCTCTGCCCTCTCTCTTAAAGTGTTTCTAAGCCAGCAGAATGTAGGTGGCTCACAAAAACGCCTTTTTATTTTGGTGCAGAAATGATATTTTCTTGTGTACATGTCATATAAAAATGTATCATATGGAAAGAGCATAGCTGCTAAAATATAAAGTTAAATGTCAATTGAAAGAGAGAGCATTTGATCTGCATCTTCTGTGGACAGTTTGCCCTTTGGATAAGCAGCTTCCATAATTATGAAAAACTGGAGAAGGCTTTGCATATACTTTACTTTTTCCGCATAGTTTTGCTTTCCAAAAGCTTTGTTTTTTCCACATAGACCAGCATGATGTTTTCCAGCGGAGGAAGTTGTATTTGTCCCTAAAACTGAACAGAAAAAATGCAGTTGAGCCACGGAGCAATAGGGTCAGTGGAGGCTGAGCTCACCTATGGTGAAAGTGTCCTTTAAACAGTTACCTCAGCTTAATAAATAACCTTCTCCAAATATTAAAGTAGTGTAATTAGAACGGTTGAGTTTTGGAAAAGGTTTCAAGGAATTGTAAGGAATTTTATTCACAACTACAACAATTTCAGTAGTGAAGAAATCAATGTGTGCATACATGTGTGTTTATATTTGTCATTCTAATGCAAACATGCTGCCCATGATGTGGGAACTCAGCAGTGCCCCTTGGACTGGCATGGCCAAGAATGAGAACATCCATCAGCATCACCCCAGCTTTAGTTTTACTGCCCCTGAGTTCTGTGTGGCACAACCTGACAAGATGCAAATCCAAAGCTAACTTGGTAACCTGCAGTAAATAAATACGTATCTCTAATGGGCTGAAAAAGTCAAAAGTCAGAGGCTGAGATTCTGACAACAGCCCAAGGAACATGTCCAGTTACTGGAATCCCAACCTTTGACATTACACAGTCAACTGATTTTGAATTCTTGAAATAACACTCAAAAAAAATTCTAGGTGCTTCTCATATGAAAAATAAAATAGGATCACATAAAAAATAAATCTTTGTAGCATACCTTCAGAATTGTTTTTTTATTTTTTCTTTTATATTCCATTTTTGAAGACTTATTTAAAGTCTAAATCCCAATTCAGCTTTTATGAAAGTGGCTACATCAAACTAAGCTCCTCTCAGAGGGCAAAGCATTTGAAGCCAGTAATGCCAGAAGAGAAGCTTTTTTAGAAGTGCTTGCATTTTAGCTAACTGCCTTTTTCCCTTGACCAGTTCTAAGTGGTAAACTCTTCAGACTTTCATTCAGCTCTAGACAAAAAAGCATTATTCTTTTGTTTGCGAAGATCTTAAAAAATATATAAAACAACACAGACACATCCATCACAATGTGTTGTCC
This sequence comes from Grantiella picta, assembly GCA_013397955.1. Classification (NCBI taxonomy): domain Eukaryota; kingdom Metazoa; phylum Chordata; class Aves; order Passeriformes; family Meliphagidae; genus Grantiella; species Grantiella picta. The sequence goes on from VZRM01005233.1 coordinate 1,960,431, forward strand.
TCTGTCAGCCTGTAAAAGGACAATAAATACAGCCAAAATTCATATGGAAATAATTTCTCTCCCTTATGTAGTATCAGCATAGGACAGGAAATGTAAAGCTGATTTCTTCTCCCCCACCCATATGAACCACACTCCCAAGTGGGTGGCTAGGTGCCTTGTCCATTAAATACCCAAATATTATGCTCCACACAGCAATAGGGATCTCAAGCTCAATATCCCTTATTTTGGGTTTTGATAAAAACAACCAATTTTAAACAGATTAGAAAAGAAAAAAACTATGTTTGAATAAACCAAGCAGTCATATCACTTCATAACTATATACAAACACAAATTAACCCTCAAAATTCATTTTTCCACAGAAAAAAAAGCGACTCCCAGGCACTGTTCATCAGCAATTCTGCGTTCAGCAAGCAACCAGCGAGGGTTGCCTTCAGAGGCTCTGCTCTCAGTGTTTATTACCTTGTCAGCACTGCTGGGCTCAGACTCATCCTGCAGTCCTTGCAAGCCCTGCACTGTGAGCAGGTGAAGCACAAATATTGGTAGCTCAGACTCCTCAGTGCCTCTCAGATAACGGACAGACTGTCCAGGGAATGTTTCTGATTTTTGTATTATACACTAATCATATTTGCTCGCACTTGAGAGCAGCTGCAAGTTAAACAAAGATTGCTTTAACACAAGGTTTTTAAGAGAAAATAAGTAGTCCAAGGAGAGTATTTATCTATGTACTTCAATGTTAGCTGTGTTTTCTGACACAGCATGTCTATGGCAAAAGTACAGTGATATTGTTAAAGCTTTGTTATTCCCATTTAATCTACACTATATCACATCTGTAACAAGCAGCAGTATTTTTGTCCCCACAAGGCTGACAAAGCTGCATAGTAATCACGCTATTTTAATATTGAACAACTGACCTTTAATATTATCTCTTTAACTAAGGGATACATTTCCTACAACTCCAGAAACAGCAATGCACTTATAACAGCAGACGAATTAGCCCTCTGCAATTTTTCCAATTGTCATTTTCCTTCCATTGGTTAGAAACCATCTATAAGAAATTTATTACAAGGCATAAAATATGAGCAGATTGCCCATCTAGCAACTGTTTATGTAACTTGTGAAATATTTATACTGAAGTTTTATCATTCTTCATTTACACATATTTTGATTTTGCTATTTCTCTGTTACAGAAAAAAAATAAAGAACATGTCATGTTGTAAATTCAGATTTCTTTTTTCTTTCTTTAAACTTTAGAGCTTTCTGACATTTTCAGGAAACTGGAATGTCAGTCAGAGACAATCAGTAATTCATCTAAAGCAATTGTCTTTAAAATTATCTGAGGTTTCTGTTATGTCGTTCAGTTAAACATGAACAGTAAATACTATTAACATGGTATTTCAAACTGAGATTCAGAATAACTGCTTTGCAAATTCTGGCTGCTGCTCTGCTACATCAAAGGATCATGAAACTTCCATCAAAATGCAACCACCTCTCGGTGAAACAGGGGAGCAATCAACCACGGATACAACACGAAAACCAAGAGTGTTAGACAAAGCCACAGGGGAGATTTCTGCAGGCAGTGTGGCCTTGAAGACAGGTTCAGAACAAAATGAGTCTGATAGAACAGGTAAGGGGACAGTGACTGTTTGGGGCTACTGCCAAGATGCCCTGAGGCAGAGCCTTCTGAGCAATGGACACGCAAGGCTAAAAAAGGTTGTTGTGTTTTGCTGGGCTGTTTACAACGTATTAATGGATCCTAGGCAAAGAGCCTTGAGCAGCTGCAGCTTTGTGTGGAAAAAGAACTCCTGGAATTTTGATACTTTGTTTAAATTTCTGAAAAATTAATAGGAAATAAACTTAGAAGTGATAGCTAATTCTCCCTTGGAGTCTGATAAAATCACTTTGAGTGTGATGATGGTCAGTACTCAAAGTACAAATGGATGGAGACCACTACTAAAAGTGTCATAACACTTAAAATTTCACCTTTTTCTTATCAAATTAATAATTTCCCCCAAAATTTCCTGAATTTAGGGGACAAGGCATATTCACAACCCCTTCAGTCATATGTACCTAAGTCGCCGCTTGTATTTCAGTTATTATCAAGGCACTTAATCACTTTAAATCAAACCCAGATCTCTTCAGGAAGAATAGCACTGAATGTCAAAGCAAACCGAACTGCAGAGCTTCCATGGTTAGTCCTCCAGTGACTGACATCTGAACATTTTAATTGCATAAATATTCCTCTATATGCAGTAACGCTGCTTCATAGACGAAGTTTGGAATTGTGTGACTAATGCTGCCATTAGCTAGATTGAGGATTGCTGATTATTTGGCCTGTACACAAATTGCTGCGCGGCAGCTCAGTTGCAATGCTAATGCAGCGCGTGATCATTGAAATGCGCGAGAGCAGCAAAATGCAAACGCAGACATTTGTTTTCCAGCCAATCTGATAGAAGTGTAATTCATATCACTGTAATGAGGTCTGCTTACTTCCTGTCTCTTTTTGAAGTCTCGACACCTTCTCAAGGGCAAAATTGTTTTCTAAATAGAGTCTGCCTGAATTCAGTCTCTTCTGCTGAAGTACTCCATCAGAAGGGACTAAAATAGCTCCTATTTACTCACAGACCCCATCCTCATAATATTTGCATGTTGTCTGGAAGCCTGTAGCCTTCTAAATCCATAAACATCTCACAAAGTCACACACTAATTTCTGAAGGATCAAGAAGTTTCCTAAAGTCAGAAAAAATATAAAATGCAATTATAAGCCAAGAATACAAAACGAAGGTACTTCATATGACTACATATGTGAGAGAATAACACATTTTAGCTTACCTAGCCACATCTGCATTGATACCCAGGGGAAGGCCAGCATTGAGCAGCTGGAATGTTTGCTGGTTAAAAATTAAACAAACAGCAAAAACCACTCTCAACCTCCCTCACCAGTCCCCCAAAACCAACAAAAAAACCAAACCAAACCAACCCTAAACAACCACCAAGCATCTCATTTTTTAAAACAAGAGTGCTAAACTCATTAACTAAAAGCAATGAAAAGAAGCAAAAAGGAAGCACTTATATTCTGGGTCTCTCATTTGTAATGTCACCTATCCTAATGATGCTTTTACTGAAAAATGAGTACTTAACTCATTGGATGTCAACTACTGACATTAGGGCACCTCTTCTAAGAAAAGTGCTTAGGAAACTAGGTGTGCAGCATCCATAGCACTGAACAGCTCAATATCCTCTTTAATATGCTCTAGCTTTATCTACAGCTCTCAAATCCATCTGCTGGCTCTCTTTTTCTGTCAGGATACAGGTAACATATAGGCCATTATGATGACTCAGAAAAGTTTGGCTTTCGAAGGAAACTGTTCCTTACAAATCCTCCATTTTCACATGTTCTGTTTTCACTCCATATTTACCAGATGTCACAACTTCACTTTTGTTCATGCATCACAAAACAGATTCAGTGCTGTTCTTTTCTGTAATCCTAGAACAGATTTAAGGATGACAGGTAGAAAAATAATTTTAGCAATCCCTTCATTACCTACCTTCTTGTCACCTTAGAAAGTGGTAGAGGAATGCTCTGCCCCAGCTAAACAACCTTTTGGAAATCTTTGATCCCTGCTTCTGCTATATCGGTTTAATTGGTCCCATTTTGATCAAGCTAAATTAAGTCTCCTGGTCTTAAAGTACAGTAACACTGCAACAGTTGCCTTAATTTCATTTTTGCTGTCTGAGGGCAACAGAAAGTGCCATGTAATCCATCCAGGAGGCAATGATTCACTTATGGTGGTAGCTGTAGCTGAAAACAAAAAAAACACCCTTCCACAAAGAGTTTGCACTCCAAATTCAATGTGTGCCGGATGTGCCACGGATAGACAAGAAAAACCATGTTGTACTTATCACTTTTTTCCCCCACAGGTATACACTATATTAAATGTGAATGTGGCATTTCACATTTAACATTAAAGGTGAAATGTAAACGCAACACACAATATCGTCAAGCAACCTCCCTCATTACAGTGGCAACTGATCCTCTTTGGAAATTCCCCAGACTGACCTAACATCCTCCAGCTCCCAGACAGAGTTATCCATGTCTCCATGAATCATCATGAATCTCCATGCCTTTTTATTTTTTTCCAGGAGGGTCTTGCTTTGACCAGCATTACCTTTGCATAGCAAACGTTCATTTTATCATAATCACTATTAATGAAAGGACTAGAAAGGAGGAGCAGACTTTATCTTCTCACCACCAATTTCCTTAACAGAATCAGCAGGATCAACAGATCAAAGGCTGCCATATCCAGCTGAAGGTATCCATTTCCTGACTTGCCCTTTTGCCTCATTTGCAGTTTGGGAAGTATTTCCTTTTCTCCTTCCCCCCTCTCTCACCTTGCTCTCTGCATCCCAGGCATTTCTGGTATCAAGGGAGCAGAGAGCTCCTCCATCCAGGTCTTGTCTTTTCACCCCCACAGCAAAAACCTCCTTGTTACTGCTCTGTGCTCTGAGGATTTCTTCACCATGATGTGCAGTTGGTTCAGAATACTTTCAGACCTACTCCACAGTAGTGTAATAAATAATTTCACAGCAGAGAGGCAAAATTGAGCTTTGCCCTCAGAAGACAGACCCTCTCAAAGCCCTCTGCAGGTCCCCACACACATGAGGGAGGAGCTATGGAGTTAGGAGTGTGTGAAGATTCCTCTGAACTGAAATTGCTCTGTCAAGAACAGGAATTGCATAGGACAAATTTTAACAGATGAAGGCTAGTTTTCTGGGTTTTTTTAATAAAAGATTATTTAATCCCTATGAAATCCTAAAACAACTTACCCACATAATAATAGCTAAAGCAAGCGTAAAGGAGCAGAGAATAAATAAGTTTCTAAAGTCTATTATTTGCTTTCAGATGGACTACTTCGAGTAGGAGAAAGAACATTTCCAGGAAGATGGGTTTAGTTTGACAGTCTATAAATAGCCCACGCTGAAGATGTAACAATTGCTCTGCCGCTCCTTACACCAGGCGGGGCAATAACTAGAACTGAGCTGACTGTGGAACTGGAATATTTTGCAGCTTAGATTTCTTCAATAAGGCTAAGCCAGCTCAAAAGATTTCACTGTTGCTCTAACACACAAGCCTTTGATGTTTCCTCATCTTTACATCATAGAAGGAGCTCAAAGGGTTAATTAAAATTTAATGATATCGGCAGTACTTTGAAAAAGTTATGAACTTGGGTGAGATCAATCACTTTCTTGGACTGTCTGACTTCAAAGCAAACATTATGCAAAGAAAAAAAATTCTCTCATTCTGCATTGAATTCATAAGCAAGGATTTCCTCATTAGCGGTCTGTGCATGGAGGAGATTCCAAGTTCAAACTGGAAGAGGTGAGGTGCCAAAAAAATGGTTAATCAGAATTTCATGCCTTTGATGCTAGTCACATGTTGAATGAATGCATCACTGCAAACCAGGGGACACTCGAACAGTCCCAAAATAGGAAGTTGGGGATTAAGGGATGAGCGTTTTTTTTCTTCAAATTCACAACTTGTTTGCAGAGATTTAGCTAAAACCTCATTAGCTGGTTTATTCACTCTTAGTGACATTCAGCAAAATGTCAACTGAAATAACAAAGGTTTTTAAAAATGTACACAACTCTGGTTTGCATTTATATTTTTATATATCATCCACATTTTATTTGAGCTGACAGCTTTCACTTTCTGCAGTCTTATTCTGACCTGAAGGTATTCCTCTATTTTCGAAGACAAATACACTTCAGATGACAAAATTATGAAAATCCCTTATAAGAGATCCAAGTTTACCAGTGGCTAGTTAGATTTATCATGAAGATTAAGAAAAATTTATTTTAATGCACTCAAGTGTTGACAGTCAATCACCATCTCTGCTCAGAAAAGGCTGTGTGGAGCCTGATTAGCACCAACCTTGTGCCTTCCTCTAATTTCAACACCAGCCTACTGTGTAAAGGTGGAAATATACTCTGTGCTATGATTCCTCCTCGAGATTGGTTTTGTCATATATTTAATATTGTTCTCCATAAGCAATCACTGTGATGTATTCAACACACCCATGTGTTTAAAGCTCTATGGTTCTCAACGTAATTCAACGTAATTATACACTTAGAATGAAATATTTATTGCTTTTTTTAGTACCTAAAATAAATCTCTGGGGTTTTAAATGTGTCTTTTCATTGAACAGCTCCTGCTAGAAAATTCAATTTCTTTTTAAGTGTCCTGCTATAGATATAACTCTATTCAGGACCACCAGATGTGACGCTGGGGGCACTGCACAAGGAACGAGCAAAAATGCTTGGTGCAGAAAATGCATGACTGGTGTACTCCTGAAAGGTTTAGTGAGGGTGACACCTGTGAAATGCACAGCCAAATTCCTTGGAGGGCCTCTGCAGACTGTCGTGATGGCAGGGCTGGTGTCACCGACAGGAAGGAAACCACAGCCATGGCATTCCCTGTTAGAGATGCACTGGTTCATCCATGTCCTCTCATGGCACTGCCTGCCTTCCTTCCAGCTGCTCCTCACTAACAATAAAGGTCCAATTTTTTCTTTTTTCTTTTTTTTTGTGCCAGCAGCCTTTTAATTCAATTTAATGGTAATTTGCCAAGTCATCCTGCAAATCCACATCTTCTGATTAATAACTGAAAAGTTGTCTGTTGGACAAGTCAATATTTATGTTTTCAGCATTTCAGACGGCTTGTATTGACTCACACTGTGCTGATGTTGGTAGACTAGAGTCATTAGAAGTATTAAGTTGATCCTTTCCATTGTATTATAACAACTATTTCAATAAAACACTGGATTTTGAGTTTATAGTCTCCAGCTGAATTAATTCTGTGGCAAAGAGTTTGAATTTAAAGTGTATTCAACCTTTTTTAAGGATACAGATGACAAGGCAGCCGCAGTATTTAAAGAACTAAAGCAACAACAAATTGATTTTACTTTTGGCACTAACTCTTTTCCCCTTGCCCCTTTAATAGAGAGAAATTCTATAAAATCTATTTCTGCTTTTTAGGCAGAAGATAATAATAGCTGTCATTTTTCAGGGGAAAAAAAAAATTACCTAAAAATGAAGTAGAGCTGTCTTTCACTGATGTCAAACCTAGAAAAACAATACAAGAGGGATGAGAAAAGGAACAACCAGACAGCCGCTCATTCTTTCAGACCTGTCTCTCATTTCCTGACAAACTGTTGGGCAGAGAAAGGCAGACCACTAGGTCTTGTCAGCTCCTTGAGAATGGCAAACCCATCCTAGCTCAGGACTGTTTGTAACAGGGCTTATAACACTCCTGTCTGGTCAGAAGAGGCTACGGAAACAAAGTTTTGATCAGGTAAATCTGACTTTTTCTATAAACAAACAAACCAACAAAAAATAAAAAAAAAAAAAAAGGAAGAAAAAACAAAGAAAAAAGAAGGCATTAGAAGAGAGGGTGCCAGGAAATCAGATGTGTGAGATTGGACAGGAAGAGGAAGCACAGAGAAAGACTGGCCAAAGCATCACATTCCCAATGGTGCCTGGGGTTTATCTCGAGTTGGTGGAGGAGGACAATTCTATTCTCTTCTGAAGAATGCCTGGGGGTCTCTTTGGCAGCCCAGGGGTGTCACAAAACAGCTGTTAAAGCTCAGCCCACTCAGCCCTTTCAGGCCCCTGTTCCAGCCAAAGGAAATCGGTGGCACAGCCCACAGAGTTTTGGATGGGATCTCATTTGTCTTTATATGTACATATAAAATTAAGCATATTTGTTTCAAAAAGGCTTTGCTTTGACTGTGAGGTATGAAATAGAGACTTCCCTTTCATACCAAACACCAGTGAAAATTGCATATGGTTTCTGTCTTACATTATTTGGGGAAAAAATTTATCTTATTCAGCTAAGCTGTGTATTTCTAAGTGTCCAGAGGTATAACTAGCAGTAACCATGTTTTTCTTTTAACTTTATATATTTCTTTCTTGTCTAGTGGTTTTCTCCATTGTGATGGCTAAGACACTGACCAGGCACAATTAAAGAGAAAGTAAATGCCCTTTTTCCAAACTAAATGCAAATATTTTTCAATAAAGGTCAAAGTCACAGTATATAAATACACAGACTTGTAAAACAACTAAAAGAGGCTAATCAAGGGCAAATCACAGGACTGTTACTACATTTTGGTTTGGTTGGCTTTTTTTCATGTTTTTTTAGTTACTGGGCTTCAAGTTAGGGATGTCTCTTTATTTCAACTTTGATGCTGTACCTCAGGCACTTCTGTTCCTTAGTATCATATTTGTTCATTTAAATTATTTTTGAAGTCTACTCTGCTAGATTCATACCCTACCCTAAAAACATAGGTAAGGCTGCTGGTGCTATCAAGTTCTCTAAACAGTTCTAAAGAGATGGGTACTCTGATTTCATTTAAGTAATTAAAATAAAACTTCAGCCTGGTTTAGCTTTACTGTAGTAAAATTTGAATAAAAGTGAACAATTTAGTGTGATACAGAAGTCTATTCTCAATTGTTTGCCACAAAAGTATTTTCATGTATAAGTAAATGAGGAGTCCAAAGAGTTCAAAACGACAATCAAATTATTTCTGTAAGAGCTACTCCCTGCAACCATTTCTACTACTGATGATTGCACTTGACTAATGCAGCAGAGACAAAGCACACGTGTTTCCCTGCCAGGGAGACAGAGTGCACTGGACAGAGGCAAGATGCAGACTGGGGTGGCTGAATACATCCACTGCCAAGGCTAACAATCCACCAGGCACAGCAATCCACAGCAGCAACCATGAGAAACTTCCAGAGGGAATCCCACACCGGAAAGTTCTATTATATCAGACAAGACCCGAATGTCTAATGACAATTAGCTCTGACATTTGGGAATGGAAAAGGAAGTCATGAAAGGAACAGAGTTCAGGTGAGTTCTCAGACTATGGGTCTCCTCAAAGACCCTGCGGAGCTGTGACAAACTTCTTTCACTTTTATAAAAGGATCTCATGTCTGAGAAGACCCTGAGGAAGGTGTCAGGCAGAGAAACAAACCCTTTTTGATGACAGACGATCACCTGTCTTAATAAAAGCTTTTACTGTTCACTCCAAAGACTTTCAAGTTCTTTTTTAAAAAAATATATAACATTGCTAAATGAAATACAAAATGCCTCTGGCTGTTGTCACTGTATCTCTCTGTGCTCCATTTTCCCCATAAAATCTCTATGCTATAAAGGGGAAACCAGTTTTAAAAAAAAACAAAAAAACCTTTTCTCCTCCTTCACAAAGAGGCATTGTAGGAAGACAATTGGGAGAATGAGAAAGAGGGAAGTATACACTGTACCCCTTCCAAGGCACACTTCTTCTGCCCTAGCGTGTGTTTCATTGCCTCTCAAGGGTGCAGTTTATCTGCTTTTAGACTTCCAAGTAGATACAGTGCCTTTGTACTCCCTGAACATCTCCTGTTACATCACTGCCACTCTTAATACCAAAAGGATGACGTGGATTCAAAATGGACAAATGTTGTGGTTCTGCTAAATACTTATTAAGCCACAATGTTTTTAAAGATTTCAGGTTGGAGACCTATATTCCCTTAGTATATCCTAATAAGTCTGTTTAGTCTGCGGAGGACATGAATTATTATTTCATCTGGTAGAAGTCAAAAATGGTGAGGGGAAAAAAAGGGAACAGAACCTGCCCTTGCAAACAACAGGATTACATTTTAGCAAGCTGTCATTTGTATTGGGAATGTTGATCATTTGAAGCTTTAACTTGAGGGCTACTTTTGTGCTTATTCTGTCTTCATGACAGTACATTCAAACAATTCCTCTACCTAATATTACGAGATAAAAGTGTGAGCAACCTGTGAGGTTTTCATATGACTTTGTGGGAAGATAACAACGCTCTGCATCGCAGTGTAATGGCAATCTCGTGCAAAATAATTGGTTGTATTTAGACTGTCATGTGAGTTTTGTACATAGGCATTAAACTGCTACTTTTTTGGTATTATGACATTCCTAACAGAGAATCTCAGGTCTGCATGGATTAAAAAAAAAGGCACAATACATTAGTAACATTTTAGGTTGAATTTCAAATTGCAGGAAAGCACGAAACACAAAGACACAAAGGGTTATGTTGACCATTAATACAAAATAAAATATAAAGTGAAAATTCAGTGCCTTTGATAAAGTGTTGATTTCTGCACCCTTAACTATAAAACCTAATTATTTTATGTGTAGCATGAATGTAAGTATTTCTGGGTTGATCCAAAACAGAAAAGTATAAAGAATTTTACATTTCTAAGTTTAAGACCGATTTTCAATAAAGTGTTTTGACTACATCCTTGCACTGAAGTAATTGGGGTTGCTGTGTTGTTGTAGCTATGATGGTTTGACTGCAGTAAAAACAGCAGAAATAAATAATATCTTTCATTAGATAAAGTGATTTCATTGAAAAAACACACATACTTATTTATAACACCCATTCTTCAGATCCTAAAGAGAAGCAAAATATGTGTTAGAAAAAGAATCAATCTAATTAATAACCTAAACATATGAGGCAAAGTGTGATGAACACCTTTGGAGTCAAGCGGGGTGACAATACAATATCCATTCCTTCAGGAAAACAACTTTTGTTTCAGCAAGTTATTTCTCGGATGATGGTTACACTCTCCAAAAAAATTATCTGCACCCATTATATTTAAGGGTTATCACATGGTGAAGCTAAACACATTTTTTTGTTCCAAAAATTGAATCCTATAATATATGTCCAATTTTCAGCCGCCAGTAGCTTAATAGAAAAGCCCGAGCTTCAAAGCCTGGTCACAGAGGGAGAAAATTCATCAATAGTAAAGAGATTGTACTTCAGTCCCCATCATACGAGTGTCAAGAACAAGCAGTGCGTGGGGTTTTGAAAAGATCATTGCACAGGTAGATAAAATTCTTTCTTTACAGATCACTAGGAGACCTAAGCATCAGTGAACCCAATTTCTGAAGCCTTCAGAGGGCTTCACTGGTGGAGATACCCAGTGGAAGTATTTTGAGTGTAGCAGTAGCAGCTCACAATCCTGCCCACGCACTCCTGGCTGGAATTATTCTTCTTCCATCAGGCACACACAGCACCACCAAGGGAAATCATTGCTTCTGGGAGAAATCAGCTCTCATGGGCAAAGCTCAGTTCTGTTACTGTACTCAGTGGTTCCTTTGCCAGCACAGCCAGCAGAAATTGCTCACTACACTTATTTGCCTGTTTGGTAGTTTAGACCTGGGTTAGGGTTCTGAGTTAACACAAAGTTATATTCATTTGTGAAATTAGGATTTAAATAAACAGAACACATGTGGAATACTTATTGCCTTTAAAACAAGCTGAACATATGCTTAAGTTCTGTGCTGATCTTTTTATAACACCTGGACTTGCTCTTATCTGAAAGTGATATCAAAAACTCTTTGACTTTTCTATATATTTCCTTCACTATGCAAAATGTATACATTTCTTCAAACATTAAAATCCCCAGCAAAACAGTAATAATTCATTCTGTATTTCCAGAATATTTTGACACTCCAACCTCCAAAAACAAAAATGAATGCTTTTCTAGCTTTCTTCTTCTCAAAGAGCAAAAAATGCAACATCTTGGCCAAGATCACAATGATGAATGAATGACACAGTTCTGTAATGAAACACATTTACTGGTCCTAAACTCTAATGTTGTCTCAAGGTAGGTACAGACTTGCAGGATTCCAGGGGGATTCACACTCCATTATACCTGATTTTGAATTTATCTAGCCATCTAAACCAACTTTCAATGCTCCACAAAAGTTAAGTGTGGTCCCAATATTTTAATGGCTTCTCTAGATGCACGTTAAAGACTTGAACACCCTGATACGTCAATAGCTTTCTGGACCAAACAATAAATTAAATTAGAAGAGAAATCCCTGTTAGCTTGCCATGAATTATTTAAGCAGAACTCCTACTAGAGCACAAGGTCAGCAGGGGGATAGCACACTCTCACAGTCGTGCTCGGTGCCATCTGCCAAGAACAGCTCTGCGTTGGTGCTGGGAGCAGATTGACAGAATGAGGTTAGCTGGGGCAGTCAATAAGACAGAGCCAAAGCTTGGAATCCACACACATCCCAATAAAAATAATAACCTGTGTGAACAGCAGTGCATCCATGCTATTCTTCCGAACAGAATGTCTTAACAGCCTTGAGAAAAGGACAGCAAACCCTGCTTTCCCAGTTGCACTTGAGAAGCATTCAGGGCACAATGAGAAGCATTTGGAAAAGCAGACATTTTCAAGAATTGCCTTTACTGGTAGATTTCTTCTGGCAAACCAAACCAAGGGAAAACCACAAATGTGCCCTGAGTACTGGGAGCTGAGTGGAATGTCTTTCCACCTACAGTGCAGCAAAGGTGCAGCCACAGCTCTGAGACAGAACCAGTACAGAGAGAAGAACAGAGTCAGTAGTGCCTGTAACAAATCCAGTTTTTATGCATGCAACACCTGTATTTAGTAAATAACAACAAAGAGGATGCATAAAACACTCTATTCTGAACCTCACAAATCCAAGGATTCGCAATTGCTCTGTAGTTCAACATGCAAGATTATGCCCTGAAATAAGCCTGGCCACAAAACACCTGTGCTAATGGCAGAAGCTTCTTTAGCTGCCTTTTCTCATCACCTCACCATGGTAATGAGAAGAGAAAGCGTGTAAAGCTGTGAAGGTTGGTGGGATTGCTGGTTTCCATCAGATCCACGACCTGGTAATGAATGACTGACAGGCTCTCTGAAGGGAAATGCGTAACAAAGGCAAGAACCTGCCCCTCAGATTGAAACTTGATGGCTGGTAAAAGACTTGTTAAGATTCACATCAGAATCAGGAATATCACTGCAACTGCTTCCATGACAACAAAATATAATGTCATAATGCATATTATGATTTCATGACAGGATGAAGCCTGTTTATCCAGGCAGCCTCTTCAGCACTGAAAAGGATTGGAGAACAAGAGTTCACTTTGGGAACAAGAATTCTAATAATAATTTTACAAAATATATTTTTCATTGACACAGAGATGGAAAAAAAGGCTTATTAAGTGCAGCTTTCTATCTCAAGTATGATCAATACCTACAGTAACAGTACCTACATGTACTAGGTTTCAAAACAGTTGGGTTCCTGGCTTCCATCAACTTTTTTGGGCCTTTCAACAGAGTACTTTAATAATAAAATAGTTTGTCTCCTTTTTCATGCACAATATGGCAGTGGTTAAGGCTGGCTAACCCTTAATGCTTGTGCCTCACATTTTATCTCTATCTTCTATGAGGACCATACCCTGTTACCTCTGTTCCAGCACTATTAGTCCGCAGGTTTACATCCATACAACTAAGTTTTGTTGGACCTGCACATTTGGCTACTTTCCTGTGCTGTAGGCACTCCATGTATTAATATAAAAACACATCATTTTTCTTTGCCTGAACTGAATGAGTTTCTCTATTAAAGACACTGCTCAGATACACAGCTCATATAAACCCTGTCAGTATTACACAGAAGCATCCTGGAATTCCCATGTTAAACAGGGATCCCTGGGAATGGTTTCTCAGGTGTCCCACACCCCCAGCTATCCTGCACAGCTGGGAAGCAATCTCATCTCTCATGTTCTGGTGGAGGAAATGAGGGATAAGCCAATGATCAGCACCAGGACTCAACTGAAGTATTTGAGCAATAATCCAGAGTTCCTATGCAGGTCTAAACAATTTTACTGCACAGCCTAATGGAAACACAACAAGGCTGGCAGTAAATAGCTGGAAAGTTCCCATGACTGACCAGTACAATCCTTATTGGTCTGCTTAAATGCCCCCTCCATGGCCAGGATTTAGCAGCTGCAGTGGGTCAATATTCCAGGCATGTAAGGACTGGCAGTGTTGGTCCCCTGGCAGGGCAACAAGCTGCAAAAATTGTTTCTGCTCAAAACCAGTTCAGCAGTGCCCCTCTCCCTCCTCCAGTTATTAACCTAATCCAAAAATAACAAAAGCAAAATAAATAATGGGTAAAACATTTCAAATGAACTTTCTTATTCCTGCCAAGAACCACTTTTTTTTTTTAAGTGTATTCATCTTGGAAATGAATAAAGATCCTCACAGCAACAAACATCTAAATGGTCACACATTAAAGCAACCATGACAGGACAGTGATAAAGTCACTGCAGTTCTGTTTTAAATGATTCTCTAATGTCAGGAACATTATGGATTCTTTGTGAAAGAAACATATAAAACCTTAAGTCTTCTATTTTTCATATTTCATTTAAGGATTTCACTTCAATCAGCTTTCTCTACTTCCTTTTTAGAACTATCTTTGGCTGAGTGGCTAAGACTGCCAGTGAATACATAACAGTAGTTAAGCAATAATTTTCCCCTAGGAGAAAATTACTTTTTGCATAGAATAAAAAGGAATTAAATTATTTGAGGCTCGAGAAATAAATTTCTCAACACAATGAATCTATTCTTTATTATTTTTAGTGCAGAGAAATGCTTTTTTCCAAATTATGTGTGTAATATAATAAAGACTGCATGCATAATTTTTAACCTTTCTGAAATAACTATGTAAAAATTATAAAAACAGTCACAAGAACAATGTTCATGATATGCATGGCCTAATTACATGCTGAGAACATTTGCTCTGATTTTTTTTAGTCTGAAATTCACCTTTTTTGTTTTCAGAAGCCATAGAACTAGCACAGCACACTTTCCAGAATAATGCAGCTGTCATAATAGGAATATGCAAATCATGATTATTTAAGATGAACTTGATCGTTTTCTCAAAGAGACTTTTATCAAATGTGACTCTCATAGAAAGGTCTTATTAGAATATAAGAAATATTATTCCCTCCTTTGATACGTTACTCTCAAAATAGTGCTGCTGAATCAGACAACAATTACCTTACTTGTACCCAGAAGCAGTTTATTCCTACCAAATCCTACATTTAGCTACAATTGCTCTCATATTTGCCAAAGGAAAATGTTAAAATATTAATAATCCAGTAACCTATTCCATGACAGTGAGTCACTGGTTTGAACTTTCATTTCAGTCATACATACACGAAGAGCTAAACTTTAATATAAGCACAGAAATGGGAGTAGATATATTATAAAGGTTGTAATATCAGGTCTTAATATTTCCTACTACTGCAAAACAACCAGTAGCACCAACCACAACACAACTTTCGCAACACAAAAAAAAAAAGAGGCATGTGTTTTTATCTGTGTGCACTTCTATTTTGTTGTGCTCCATTTATGAAAGAAAAGTTAATGACTGAGAAAATTCTGCCTGGAATAGCAAAGAGCAACAATCCAAGTTTAGAGTGTCTAGATATTTTTATGCAGGAGTTCCTTTTCCTTTCAAACAACTGAGGAAATATTTCCAAATGTCATCACTGAAAATGTTGGAAACATTGCTCATTGCATCACACTCCCTCCTGACAGCTATGGGGACACCAACCTCAGTGGTAAAACTCCATATTACGGAGGATTTAGATAAATGCTCATGGCACCAGAGTAAAAACTGTTCAAAAGGACTCACCTAATTGTGTTTTTATCAATCCTGATGAAAGATGAAGTTCCAGACATACAAGGCTCCAGCATCTAGGCAGGAGCTGAGCTTTCAAGGGAGATGAGCACAGACAAAAGCAACCCTTTTCTGTATGTCTGATTTTGAGTACCTAAGCACCACACTCTGGGCATAATTTTCATTTCTATGAGGAGTTTTCATTACGTAAGGAGTATAAAATAACTCATATCTGGATTCACTATTAAGCCTAAAACAAATAAATAAACCTATGTTTTCAATTCATGCTACTTATCACACTTGAAGAGAAAGCTCTTATAAATTAAAAAAAAAAATTAAATTATTTTTTCTTTTTGTGAATTAAACAATTGCACATATTGCTATTTAGTTTCTGGTTAAATCCAAATGTATATTTTAAGAATGAAGTAAAAACCACAGCAATTTCAATGTTCATTGGTGGTTTTTGTTTGCTTTTTAAAAATTTAATACCCAATAACACTAAAACTGAGCAAAGTGCCCTAAACAAGAACCAGGAAATATTTTCTCAAAAGCAAATTTGCTTTAGTGTTTTTTAAAGCTCTATTTATTTTCAAATAAAATTAGTGAGTTTGTGTTCAAGTGGGTTTTTGCTGGTTTTTTTTATTTGTTTTTTCCAAATACAAGTATCTTACTGGAATAATAAAACTACCAAAAAGTGAAAATTACCAAAAATATGTTTTAATTTAAAGGTCTGAGTAGAAATTGGTAGAGAGCCATCTTGACTCTGACTGCCAGCCTTGCTGAGGTATTTAAATCCAGTTCCTGTTTACAATCACCTGTTCAGAGCACAAAATGCAGGAGACATAGGGAGATAGCAAGTGACAGCTATGGAATACTGAAAGAAGTAATTTGATTGAATTCAATTTGGAAATTGATTGAAATTCATTTGCATACGAAATATGTTTTGCAGTTGATTTAGCTGAGATTCTTTGCAGAGTTTGGTTTCCATCCTGTGCAGCTGAGGCTTGGGGTTACCTACGCGACAAGACAGAGCTGGGGGTCCTGCCAGGAGGGGACCCTGGTGACCCACGGTGACACTTCATTCCAGCTGAGGAAACCCACAAGATTTTCTGTCAGACAAAACCCTTCTGTAGTCACCAGGTCTTTGATAGCTTAAACAAAGTGAAAAAAAATACCCTGAATGGGGAGGAACAATAAAACACAACAATCAGGTTTTTCTGCCATGCTTCTCTTACAGAAATTGCTCTGCCCATGGTGAGGGATATCCTAACCCAAAACCCAAACCAGCACAGGAGTCCCCAGAGCTGGGGGTGGGAAGGCCCAGAGCTGAATGCATTCAGTCTGTGCTTTTGTTCTGGGCCATGTTCCCTTTGTATTAATCTTGGATTTACATCAGCACCATGAAAAGGTCACATTATGGCGTGACCTGAAAAGAAGTTTTTATTACCAGTGTGAACTTAAGCTAACCAGCAAACGCCTCTTCTTAAAATTCCACTATTCCATTCATTCATTCTCAAATTACTTATTAATTTAGCTGATGATTTCCTGTGGCTAATCTTACAGACCTAAGTCTGCTTCTGTCTTCATCCTTCAAAGAAGAATTTAAACCTCTATAATGTAATTCAGAAGTTCAAATTCACTTTCACATATCCCCCATCTTTTCTGTTTCTAGTTCATGTCCTGCATGTAAATGAACAATGATACCAAGAACTAATATTTCCTTGTATAATTTAAATTATAAGACTGAAGAATTAGAAAAGAAAAAGGAAAGGAGCTGCTACTTAACTGTTTTCTTAGGCAATAGCAGCTGCCCATTGTAAGTAGAAGGTTCTTTGCATTAAATCTCTTGCCATTTTAACGGGGGGAGTTGCATGTCTACAACATTTTAAAAAAAAAAATACAAATGCCAAGCTGTACATATTCTGATAGAGAGCAATCGTGATTCAAGATTGCTGAAATTCATCATTGTTTTTCTCTAAGCACGAGAAATCTTAAATGGGATAAAGAGCTGTTCTATACCACCAGACGTGCATTTCTTTGAATTGAATTAAGCCCACTTCACCAATTTCAATATCAATGAATTGGGATATCTCCTATAGTGAAGAGAGTGAAAGAAGAGATACAGAATAAACTCACATATCCTTGCAACAATTACGATAATAAATTCATCTTGGCAGATAGGATGACTTTTTCCAAAGAATAATTGTCCCTTCCTGGTTGCCAAGATACAGAATTTTCAGTCAGAACATATCTTGAAAATTGGGAGCATTTGAATTGTTACAGCGATTTTAAGGTGGTCAAAGGGTAATGGGGAGTAGCTAAACAAAAATCATTTTGTTGAACACATAACGGGACCTGAACCATCCAGGAGATATCAGGCAATCTCCTGTGAATTCCACTTATTGAATTAATAGGATTGTACAAGCATCTAAATCTCACTGATTGCACAATCCTTTCACCATACGTTTCAATGTGATTGTCAAGGTTTGCAACAAAGTCAACAGACAGAAAAATAGATGTCTACTGCCAAAATCCTGTGCATTTTCAATGGCAGGATACAAGTCTAACAATTAGCAACAAATGGCCTTGTGAAAGAAATCAACTAAATGAAATCCTCCAGTTCAAAACCTTTGCAAGAAACAAGAACCGCGAAGAAATACTTCAGCTAAGTTAGAGCTCACAGACTATATTTCAGTGAGCAGCCTTGATACAGAGATTTTTCTGCTGACTTACAGCACCACTGGCAGACCAAGCTGAGGCTGGAGAGAACAGGGGCATCAGGAAAAGGCTGGAATAGCCTCTTCCCTCCCAACCACACACTACAACTATCTTCTGTTAACTCATTCACATTTCATTTTATCAAGCAAACTACTTCCAGACTAAATAGTTGCTTTGACATCTGCATATCTGCAATGCAATGTGTGAACACTTTTAAAAAAGTCATTTCTCACCACCTAATCCACTTTCCCTAATCCACTTAGAGTTTCGGTAGGAGAAAAATTTGATCAATTTGCTGTGACTTGAAGAGGTACATGATGCTGTGTGCTGTGTCCCTGCACTTGCACATGACAAACTGATGATACTAGATGGCACTGAGAAGGAAATAGCGCTGAGAAGAAGCCAAAACCTTTCAATGGAGTATTTTTGCATGAAATCTGCATTACTGGAACAAATTTTTTTTCAGGAATATAGTGCTGATGCAGAAAAAAAAAAAAAAACAACAAAACCCCCCCAGAAAAACAAACAACAAAAAAAACAACAAAACAATCATTCAATTTTAGTACATTACATTAAATCAGTATTTTAAATTAGAGAATAGTACTTATGCATATCTATAGCAACTTATACTGTATTGCTTGTTTTAATGTAGAAATCTAACTTACCTCTTTTGACATTAGCAAATCTCTGATTTGATCTCAGATTAAAGAATACCAACCGAAAAGAATTTAACTAGTTGTTCTATTACATATGACTTTTGTGTTAACTAATCTTCAGAAAACCTGCATCTGGTGTATGGTACATTTCTGAGTGACTAATGCAGAATTTCTAACCTGTGAGAACAGTTAAACATATTTTAGTCCCTATCTTGCACATAAGTAGATTGAACTGACACTCTTGTTTTGCTTCTTGACTGCCCTGCCTTGGTTTTGGTTAAAACCCCCAGAGCTGGCTGGGACAAAAGTCACACCAGATAAACACCAAGCTGCTGATTGTTTCCCATTCTGTGATGTTCTGTCATTAGAGGATGCTGAAGTAGCAGGTTGTTTTGAAATGTTTTTATAGGATATAATTAACATATTAAAGGTACTCTTTTTCAACCTATGGCTATTGGTAGTGCTCTAACATCATCATAGGCTTATTTTTCCCTGCCCTCTTTCCCGTATTTTTCCACACACAGCTGCCATGTGCTTGAATACTATTTTCTTATTGTTACAACAGTGGAAAAAATTATGAGGCTGATGGTCAATGAGGGTGTATTTCAGCTGAATACAGCTGAAATGTGCTGAAATACAGCCTTTAAGGCTGTATTTCAGCACATTGACTAAAAGGTGTGGCTAGCAACAGCTCTAAGCAGACACTCCTGTTTCCAACAGAACTGTGTGTAAAACACTTGGTTTCTCACACATTCTCACAAAGAGGGAAGTCTGCTCAGTTTTGCTATGAGAAGGACTCATTAACTATATCCCTACAAAAAGAATTATTTTGGACACAAAGCGATTAAAAGTTCTGAATTTAAAAAAAATACATTTGCATATTACTACGGTTTGGTTTTATTCATGGCATATGACAGGTTTAAAACAGATTTTGCAGGTTATTCAGATTCACAATATTTGGTGCCCCTCCAAAGAGCAGGGGCTGTCATCCCCTGCACAGAGCTGTGTGTGATGGAGTTCATCTGGCATATACTCAAGCTCATGAATGGATGAAGCACATCCAATTAACTCTGAAGTTTCTTTGAACTTCACACTGTCAGGAGAGCAGGAGTGTCTTATGCCAATTACTGCAGTAGATGGGACTGAAGGACTTCCCCCCTCGTACTGTTCTAGTGAAGACAGAAGCTTTCTACTTTCACAGGAATTAGTCTCACAGTGCTTAAGGACCAGGAGTACTCTTCCCAATCAGCAATTCAGCCCCTTGCTGCGGCAGAGAAATGCCTTATCAACACTCACATAAACATGTTTTGCTCCATTTTAAGTGTTATCTGCTGTGCCAGTCACAGAAGCTGCTACACATTTTAATACCATCTATAGTTACAACTGCTGATTTCCAATAGAAATTTTCGAGGGGGACTTTTAATATCTCCATGAGAATGATACCCTTTAACAAGAACAGCTCATCACATCTACCCATTTTTATTTCGTTCACACAGCAATGCAGCCTTACTGGGCTGGACTCCCTATATGGGGTTTACAGGCATTTTGTGCATCTGCCTCCTATGCAGGCAGTTCAAAGTTTCCATCTTTGTTTTTTGGCTGCTGGAAGGAAATTAGCACTTAATTTTTAGATAATGTTGGGTTTGTATGTTTTTTCAATAGGGAATATTTCTAGAAGTTGGGGGTTTTTTTTGTGATTTTTGTTTTTTTTTTTTTTAATTTCCAATATATGCTTTAACACTTCTCTTCCACAGCAACAAACATTAGCTGAATGTCATAAATATGGGGTTTTCATTTGGTTGGTTAGGTTTTTTAAATGTCAACAAGGGCTTGTCCAAACTTAAGACTGAATCAAACACCATTCAAGTTCTCAAGTGTGAAATAACACAGCAATATTTGAGACACTGGTAGGTTTTTTGACTGACACCACTGTGCTAATACCACTGTGTTTGTCATGCACCCCACAGATCCCCAAATCTTATGTACAAATCCACAGCATTCATCACTGATGACTCAACTGCTCTTTGCCACATTAACCAAGCCTTTCACAGCACAGATCCTTGACCTTTTCTGCCACTAGAACAACTGAAAAACCTAAATATTTGAAATCCCTTCTACTATATTTCCTCTGAGGAGCTGCAATACCCAAATCTCGGCTTTCTGCATCACTTCTTACAAAGCCTTTCATCATGTATGATATCTTGTTACCTTAGATGTTCAGTCTTCAGTAGGGGCTAATCTGTGGATGAGCTTTTTACAAGCCTCCTACTGTGGAAGTCAAATCAAAGTATCCTTATGAATATTCATGAGCAAAACAATGGTTACTTACTGTGCTGGGCGGCCCTGGAAGCCAGTCCAAATGGTTTTGATTTTGTGATTGAGATTCTTAATGGTCGTAATTATCCGTTGCAGCCATGCAGTACCGAACATGATGGGTAATGGAGATACTTAACCCCCCTCAAAAACCAACAAAAAACCAGCAATCCTGAAGATTCTAATGCTCATGTTGTAGTTCCTACAGGGCAATTAGCCCCTACTAATGATGTTTATATTTATACGCAAATGTATAAAAAAGAAACTTAACAGATACTTCATATTTATGCTCCTGGGATCTGACTATCCCATCTGTCTGCAGAAAATATTTCCCATTAGCTGCGTGTGTTGCTGATTTGGCAATAAAAACTATTTAATATCTAGTAATTTATTTTTGATTTTATGTTTTTCCATTTCTTTTCAGCTCCATCATAAAAAAACCTCTGCTTAAGAACACACGAATTGCATAGTGCCTCAGCAAAGATTTTAGTTACACTTCCAACAAACAACGAGTCTTGCATTTTGGTTTGAGTGTTAATATTTTTTCCTTATTTACCACTCCTCTTGAAAAATAATAATAATTTTGAAATAAACCTTTTTGGACCAGACCTTTTCTAGCCACTCACTACAGTCAATGCTCACTTTGTAGTGCTCTCTGCTACATGTAAACAAGAGTGACAGCAAAACCAGCAATATCTATGAACAAATCATCTTTTTAAATGAGGTAACAGTTATTCTGTCATTGAGAGTTGGTCTTCTGAGACCAACTTTCTGGATATGATGTAATGCAAACACATTGAATCACAGCAGGTATTTTATTTAGCTGTGCACTAATCACTCACCTAAGGCTCCTAGAAATCAAGAAAAGACATCCTTAAAAACTAATGATGTGGTTGCTTTACATTATAATGACAAAAGATATTAAAATTCTTAGCGTTGCATATGCACAGGTTGGTGAGAGAAATCTGCCAGGAATTAAATATGTAAATTAGGGGACTGAGCCCAACATAAAAATTTGGCTGATCAATGCCTTGAAGGCTTTTGATGAAAGATATTCCAGCCAATAATCCTAGGAGCATAACCTACAGATCATTTCAGGTCAACTATTTTTTTTTCTGGGAATACACACATGTAAAGTAATTGACCAGCTAATTTCAAGGAGTTTCCACTATCTTCAGAGACGTCCTGCATACCACAGGTTCCATAATCTGTTTGTGCCATTGAATCAGCAGTCTATATTTTGCATCTTTAATGACATTCATTCATCGTGTGAGACACCTGAAGCAGCCAGAGCGAAGTCTGAGCTTTCCTCCTGTTCCTGCCTAACCTCCACCAACACAGCAGAACCCACACGCTTCCTGTTGAGCTGATTTTGGTTTTATTAATTCATATTTTAAAAAAATTAGAGACCAGCTGACAGAATTCCTGAAGAATAATAGCAGCAGGACTATGAAATAGAGAGAAGGGTATTTCAGCTATGGTTTAGCTACATTGCAATGGAGCTGTCATGTTTTTCTGTTATGAATTCTTTATTACATGCCTGCTAATCACTAGAAGATGATTTGTTTCTATTTATTATCCTGACTTTAGGAGCTTAGGAAAAGCACTTGCCTTGCAGGTCTCTCATCCAATATCTGAACAATCAGAATGCATGACTAATTCTCATTAAGCTCAATGGCTTCAGCTGCAAGTCCCCCACCTGTTCCCAAGTTTGAGATATTTTTTAACTCTTCCAGCACAAGAGGAGCTGTTTACCTTTTCTGCATTTTAAATGCTAAATTGTAACCTGTCAGACTGTTCAAACGCCATCATCTGCCTCTTCCCCCCACCCTGCTCCCTACCCATTGCTCTCTTCACACAGAAGGGGGAAAAAAAAAAATCAAGCAGAAAGATCCTGCATATGAATGTGTCCTCTTTCAGAGAAGCCATGGTCTAATTTTCCTGATCAGACTTCTTCAAGATTTCACCTTCACCCTGAATATAGCTGTGACAAGGCAGTCAAGGTCCAGTGATTCCAATTAGAGAGGTTTCTCATGAAGGTAAAGCATATTGCATTTCCCGACAATGCTGTATTACAGCAAAATTATTGTGAAAAGGTTTATCTTTAAAGAGGGCAGTGGTAGCTACAATCACCTTATTCAGTGACTTTAAATTGTGACAGAAAGTAATAGATAGCACAAAATATCTGCCAAGCACAATCTTTTTCTCCTATCAATGTTCCACAAAGCAGAACAATCACTTTCATGTGGTTTTACTCTTAAAAAAGAAGAAAGTGGTCAATGGTCACACAACTCCAGTAACAATTAGAAAAACAGCTTCCAATACTGTTTCCAATTCTATATCTTTTTATCTTTTTATTTAAAAGATCAAATCTCTTAATAGCGATAAAGTATTAATTGATAAAATACTGACTGTACATGGTAATGGGTCTCTAAAACTGGAAAGGAAGATACAAATAGGATTATATTTGATAATTGGAGAGGAAGGATTAAGGAAACAGAGTAAGAAGCAGAGACTGTCTACACAATCCTGTTCACCATTCAGCTCCTTTACAGCGTCATCTGCAGGCACAGATGTGACAGGGTGATTAAAGGCACACCAGCTTCAAGCTACAAAACACAGTTTACTCTGTGACCAGTGACATAAATAACAGATTTTTAATAACTGGGGAGGTGGGCAGAAAATGAATCCATTCTAAGACTGTGAGACTTCTTAAACAGTAAGAAATTCACACCACTTGGCCTTAGGTGCAGAGTCCAGGTCTACATCATTGTCTTGATTGAGATGTGATACCCTTTAAAAAAAAAAAACATTCTCAATGCCATACACTAGAGCTTAGCCCAGTTACATGGTGTTCCATTCTGGTAACAGAAAGTGTACTTGATTCACTGGTATTAGCGCTTTGCTGATATTTTATTTAGAGTTAGATCGAGATTTTCCATCAGATCAGGGTATGAGTATCTGCATAAGCTGATATGTGTATCATAAACTGTTTTCTCAATTGCTAAATAGGCAAAAAGTATTGTTCTCTTAGGCTTTTATTTGCTGAATTTTCCTTACAAGCCTTTTTTAAGTAAGCCAAATTGAATAAAAATGAGAAGGCAAAAGTCTATGACTGATATTCACAAATTGAAACTAAAAAATCCCAGAAAGTTTCTGTTCTCTGTTGTTATATGTGCTACAGGTGTCACATCTTAACAATTTTTCACATTTTACCAACCCTATATCCGCTGTTTCCAGTGGTACTATGTATAATTTGCTCACACATTTTTAAAAATAAATAAATGTCATAACACATTTTTTCTCTATTAACATGCTACGATTCACTGCTTTCTTTAAGTAACATGCTGAGAGCTAAAGGTGATCTTTTGATGCTTGTGGATAAGGTGTGTTTACTGTGATGGAGTCATTGCAAGAGTGTAAACACATATGAGGAGAGGAAACGAAATATTTTCGTTAACAAAGAAGAAATGTACTGGTGAATTTGAGGTAAAAATTTACCTGAAGATGATCTAGATTTGCTCTATCTGGATTAGGGATTTTTTCCTTATCTTGTCAGTCTTTATAACATCCCATTTACCACAGCGCATTACGTCCTACCCAACCCAAAATAAAAAGCCTTGTTTGAGGTAACTTTCCTGTCTATGATGAATAGATAAAAATGTTTTTTAATAGCAATAATGGTGTGCCTGGTGTAGAGTTTCTGAACAGAGCACTTATTCATCACCTTGCTCTAAGTGCTCAGCTGTGCACAGTGTGACAGGTGAGGCAATGTCCTTCTGGTAGGCAGCAACACTCGCTTGCTCCTCAACAATACTTTCTGAGGAAGCAAAGCTCAACAGCCTTGAAAGCTTTCTGTCAAGTTTTCTTCTGTACTAAATAAAAGGACAACTCTGACAATATATAACAGAGGTATTAAACTCCAGAAGGAGTGGGTAATGCTGGCCCAACTCATTCATAGTTGTAGAGCTGCTATTCTGTCCACTCATAACTAAAAAATGCAAAACTTCATCACATAAATTGTCTACATATGCAGTCAGGACAGCTCTCCTCCCAGTACAAAACACTGGAAAGCATCAGACTCAGGATGAAAACTCACACCTTCCAGCTTCATAGTAACTGCACCCTGAGTCACACTGTTTCCCAAATAAATCATTCAGATCTTGGTTCCTATTTACTCATGCAGGGAAGGAAAAAAGCCAGCCCGTGTTGGCTTTGTAGTCACAGAGTGCTGTTTCATATGTAGGCCTCAAAGCACTTTACAAGGGTGGTTAAGCTTTATTAGCTGGATTTTACAGCTGGTCTGGCTAAGTAAAGAGATTTTAAGCAATTTCCACAAGGCAGTGTCATCTACTGGATTAAACATGTGTCATGTAACCAAAGTCCTGTTTCCAGCACTCTACCAGAATTCCTACACAACATTTTGCAACTTAGTTTTGCTTCTTTTCTTTCACCTTGAAAATTGACTAATCCATGCTTCTTCTAGAGAAACAGAAGATATTGGTAAGAGAAAAGCTTCAGTCTGATTGGAGGGTTTCATCTCTTTCAGGAACAAACACAGAATAACAGAAGCATTGTTTTCTCACCATGATTCCTATACCTCAGATTTACAGAGAAAATTGCTTAGAACTTGATTAAAATGATTATAAAATATTCCACAAAACAATGCTAAAATATAGCATAGGTTATATACAACTGGATATATTTCAAGTCTTTTAATTTGTCATGTGATCCAACAAATCAAGAACTTCATAGATCATGTTCCTGCCTGATCCTAAGAACCTCTAGAAACCAAAATAAAACCAACTAAAAATTATCAGAAATTATTTCTTTGTCATAATAGGAAACTATCAGAAGAAACTTTGAACTTGAGTCTAGGTAACTCCATAGCCCCATAAAGGATGAACAGTATTGTGGCATTTGTAAAATATTTCAAGATATCTTGATACTTCTGACAAAAAAAGAAGCAAGATGAAGACAATCTTCCCCATGAGATGCTGAAATACTCCTTTCTTGACTAAAAGCCATTTCACAACCATTTTCATATTAAGTTCACTGCATTAAAGAGGTTCCCTTGCAGAGTCTATAGTGTAGAATGTCTGAATTCTGATTAATTGTAAATACAAAAAAAGCCTCTCCCTTTCCCATATTACTTCTATCTATATATACACCCATTATATATACAGTCATATATGCCACTCATATTACTCATATTAAAGACAATTAAAAAGTTAAGACATGCAAACTAACTGTTTCACCAAGAGAATGTTTTTTTCATAGCTCACGACTCTTATAAAGGTTTGAAAAAGTAATTAAGCCCACTATATTCTAAATGGTACTCTGCCACTCAGGTTCCAGATGGTATCTGCCTTTGAAATACTTGAATTTTTTTGAAGTTTAGTCATTGATTCTACTCTTTCTCCCCTTGCAACTGCACCCTATAATCATGCTGCGGAACACAAAGCACTTATCTGGCCAAACTGAGCCGTAAATGCTGGATAGTTATTTACTGCTCTCTGCTCTACTGAGAGACATCGACAAAAAGCCTTTGATAATACACCTTACACCTGCAATCGAGACCCTGCCTGGAGTACTGCAAACAGCACTGGGGTTCCCAGCATAAAAACCATGTGGAGCTCAGGGTCCACAGGTCCAGAGAAGGCCATGAAGGTGACCAGAAGGATGGAGCAGAGATGACCTCTCCTGTGGAGGCAGAGCTGGGGTTGTTCAGCCTGGAGAAGAGAAGCTCCAGGGAGACCTTATTGCAGCCTTCCTGTGCTCAGTGAGGGTCAGACATTCTAGCATAGCCTGCTATGGATACAACAGGAAAAGGGGAAATGGTTTTGCATAATAGATCTAGACTAAATGTAAAGAAGAAGTTTTTTGCCATATGAGGGAGGTAAAACACTGGCCCAGGTTTTACCCTGAGAGGCTGTGAATGCCCCATCTCTGGAAGTACTCAGTCAGGTTGGATGGTGCTCTGAGCAACGTGATCCAGCTGAAGATTTCCTGCTCCTGGCAGGGAGGTTGATGAGATGACTTTGAAAAGGTCCCTTCCTACCCAAACTATTCTATACTTCTATGAATGCAACACAAAGCTACATTCCTTTTACTTGCTTTGAAAATGTCCTCAGTGAAGCTGTGAAGCTGCCAAATGCCCTTCCTGGGAAACTTATTTTGCTCATGCAACACAGCTGCATCTCTTTCAAAGTGACCCATATTACAATCTCTAACAAGTTCTGTATGTTGAGAGCTGGTTTTGTCAGCCCTTTGTGTTACTTTCAGGCATTTTTAAGTGCTTTTTTCAGCCTTTGTGGTATGAACTGACTTAACTCTGTTTCTTTTAATATCCTATAAAGTGTCAAGAGGAAATAGGGAGAGGAGAAAATAAAAAGGAAGCTATTCCTCATATCTTTCATTTCTAATGGGAAGCCATCTATAATGCTTGCACTGAGTATTTCTAGTGCTATATGCAAAAAGTCACTGGTGCCACTCTTCAGCACTCTGTGGGGCTCCTTTTCCATCTCTCTTAGCACACTGTGTAACCATTGTCTTTCTGAAAGAACATCTGCTGGTACCTCCACATCAAAAGCTTCTTATCCTCTTGTAGCTCTCTCATTTGAGAGTACCCCATATGATGTTGACAATCTATTTTTTAATGTCCCCTCTGATCTCTTTCCTCAAGGTCTCCCATAACTCATTGTATTTGACCTGCTCATCTCTTCTGTTGTAATCTTCCTTTATCTGCCCTCTTCAATCATCTGTGTTTTGTTTCATTTGAATGTGGCTTTTCTCTATAGCCTGTTACCTACAATTTCCTCTTTGCTTTAAACATTGCTTTCTTTGATTTGTCATTCAAACTTTATGTTCCTTCAGCCAGAGCTTAAAATCTCATCTGGAACTGGAGACTGAACTCTTATCATCATGGAGACATGTTTTGTTGTTGTGAGGTTTGACAGTTTTTCTGCTGTGTAAGTCATTAAAATGTACACGCTGCTGTACTTGCATCATAATCAAGATCTTGAAGGCAGCAAGCACTCTTTCTTTTACCTCAAAAAAAAGTCACAATCTATTAAATGCAAAACAGGTAATCTGTTCACATATTTGACATCAGTGACAGAAATAACTAATCCATTAACTGAATTATTTAGTTAAATGCTTTGATTTGTGATGGTGTTTTCATTATTAAAAAGGATTAATAATTCGTTGATACTTTCATTTAACATAAGATTCTCTTGTCATTTATTATAATCCTATTTCTTCAGCAATTCATCCAGTAATTTTGATTTGCTTTGGGCTAGTTCTTTGCAATGTTCCTGTACTTTTCATCAGACAGGCAGACCTTCCCTTTTCCATTTACAACAAAACTAGGACATCTGGCAATGTAGAAGGTTCTGCTCTGACCCTTCAGCATTTAACTAGACTTTAGTGTTGGCTCAAAGACAGGTCTGCATTAGCATCACCAACCAAACAGAGTTGATTCTATATACGAATAACAAAAAGCAGTTATAGGTTGGTCTCGCTGCATCTATCACGGGGAGAAATGCACCTTGGAGGACTCAGCTGAGGTTTATTGGTCACTAACAAATATTTGTTCAAAACTTTTTTGTCTCAGTACAAATAAATACTCAATCTGACTTCAAGCCCATTTTTTTTATCTGACAACAAAGCTAAAATAATTTGCATTGTTACTAGATTCACTTGGATTCTATCCAAAGTGGCAATGTCTGCATTATGAGAAAGGATATATATTTCTTCTAATTTTCATTTACTAATGAGTGCCTTGCTTGGATTGTATGAGAAATTTTGTATGCTTTTTAAAAACTGAGGTCTTATTAATCAGAATTTAAAACAAGATCAGGAAAATCCCAGATAAATTCTCAGCATCTTTAAACAACTGTAATAGGAATTTATTCTCAACGAATTTGTTTGGCAAATTGCTGTAAGGGCAGTTCACCTGCTGTTTTCAAATCACTTGTGCTTATAGCTACCTGCGAATCACCTGCCAGACATCTGAATTTTCATGAGAGCTGTCCTGCAGTGCAATTTCTCATCACGCACACCTAATGATAACTCTATATAAGTGAGAAAGAGTCAAATTTTAATTCCATTAGACACGTTGTTCCATGGTTGCCTGGTATCCTGCAGAGTTAAATCATCAACACATGTTTTCTCACAATATCAAAAAACCCACCCACAAACCCCCACCATCTATACAGAATCCACCTGCTTTAGAAACCATGAAACAGCTAAGGAAAGAGGAATTTCCATCGAAGTCATAATGTTTTCTTAAATGCAAGCTATTCCTACAGCATTTTCTTCAAAAACTCCTGGGCTGCCAAGCATTGCACCCTGTACAACTTAGATCAGGGTCCAGCAGCATGCAAACACGGATCCAAACATTCTCAGTATTGTTAAGGGTCATTAACTGTGAAATTTGGATGGGAAAGCTATTCAGCAGAGCCGTCACCCTCTTGAAACATCCTTTTCACCTAGGATTCAGGCGAAATCCTGGTGAAGTCAAAGGAAAAGTTCAGGAATTCAGTGGGAATTTGACCTGCACAGTTAGGATTCATAAAGAACCAAGCCTGAGGAAATCTCCTTCCAGTTTTCCCAGCTGCCTCATGCCAGCTTCCTTTTTCCTCCACCATATAAGACATTCAAGGAAAGAGAGTAGGAATAGGTTTCTTGCCTTGACTCAGCAAACAAACCCGTACAAGGGGTATGAAGGGGAAAGCAAGGCTCCAGATGTCATTTTAGAATTCACAAGGATGCTCTGCCTTGCTCCTATTCACAAGATTTCTCCCTTCTCCAGTGACTCTCCGCACTGGAGGGCAGAGAGAGCCAGCCTAGGAGAGGAGGCTTACTGCAGCTCCACAATAAAGCCCCACATTTCCCTCTCTTCAGCTTTGCCAGGTAAATTGCGTTCTCTGACTGCTTTTAACTGAGTATATTTGGATATTTTGCAAACATATTGCAAAAACAGCTCTATGCACTTCTGATTCATGAAATGAATCATTAAATGTCTCTCTTCCCAGGTGTGTCACATGCCTTTTCAATGAATTTGTTTGATCTCTCATTTTGCATGGCAACTTTCTTCGGGAGGAAAGGGCATTTTCACAGGTTTTGGGAAGAAATAGTTCAGAAGTCAGTCCTTGCACATACAGCTAATATGTTAGTTACAACTATAAAATATCTCCAACTATTAATAGAGAGCTGATTCACTTTGGAAAAATAAAGCTGTTTTTTTATCATTCAGCCCTTAGTATATAAAACAGCAAAATGCTCACAGTTATTAGTGGGACAAAGGTGGCAAGGCACTGCATACTTGGAAATGGCACAGAAGAGAGAAATTACAGGAAATTTTGAGAATGTGAGACAAAAAAAAGCTTTTTTAAAGACTGGGAGAGTAACCCCTCCCTCCATTTCTTGTTTATTTATTGCCCTATGCCTAAGGCAAATATGCAGAGCAGGGATGATACATACATGACTCTGATGTATGAAGGAAGCTTTACCAAAGGAGTCATCTCCTCTCCCACTACAATCAAAGAAGAAAAGGAAACCAGATGGGGGAGAAGATGACTGTTAAAGACTGTAACTTCTGCCACTCTCATTTTTATTAATTTCTTTGAAGCGATATCTACAAACACATCTATTTGTATGCCTGCTACTCATATCTTCTTATTCATTTATCTGTAGCTGTATGCCTAAATTTGCATGTGATATATTAAATTAAGGTCTAAAAATACATTTCTTTAAATACCTCAGAATAGGTATTGAATTTTAAATAAAATTGTAATAATGCTTAGTTCTGTTCTAGTTTTTTTCCCTTCAAAAGGACTTTTCAAATCAACCTGAAAAGGTATTGTCCATTATCTATTCCTAAAAAGCCAAATAATATAGTACTGAAGTTAAAAGAAAACAAACAAACAAACAAAAAGCCCCAAAAAACCCAAAACAAACCACATCTCTATCCTCTTCTCCTCTTCCTCTCCTCCCTGAAATCCCCCCACTTGGAACAAGGCAGTAAATCCACAATAACAGCAGCTATTCCACACTGCTGGGTGGATGCAGGAACCCTGCCTGCCATGAATGTCAAATATCAATTAGGGCTACGCAGGAGTTGAGGACCATATGCTACAAGCTTCAGCTTTGGCACATTTAAAACCACCACCTATGTATGAAATTAAATCAGTTCCTCTACACCTTAACACTTAAAGTGAATGCCCACAACTGAGAAACCATAGGATGAATCCCTGTGCCCAGTCTGTTTCTGATTTTTCTTTGACAGAAGGAACTGAGATATGAACTGAGCTTAAAAACACTCAACAAAAATGCAATAATCCCGCATGATGCCTTTTGGGGTTCCTTAATTTCAGAATACAGCAAGCTATACTGCAGCAGTATTGCTATCCATGCCTTAGGTGCAGAGGTGAAACCTCTTTTAGTTGAGCACAACACAGATAAACCTCTGAGGATCTCCAAACCTTCAATGGGATGTAGTGGTCAATACATGCAGGCCCTACAGGATAATCTGGACACATTAGTGGAGTAAACAGAAGCAGAAGAACAAAAGAACACCTAGAAAGGATGCTGTGGAAGGGAAGGAAGGGGAATTATTATTCTGACTATAATCCTGTTTGTACAGGTAGCAGCAGTTTCCCTGCAGGTGTGCCTCCTTTGCAGTGGGTGTTAAGGGAAAGGAAAGCATCACGTGATTAATGGAAAGAGCTGTTTCCTATCACATCAGCTGGGAAATTCTGTGAGCACACTGCTGAAAACATTTTGTCATACATGTACTTGCAATCAACGTGTGCATGACTGTCTCTTAGAAACAGACTAAAGTAATGCAAACACCAGCAAAGGGCGTTGCTTGGGAACAGGAACACTCATTCAGCATATCTTAATAGAAATTTGATTTTTTTCCCCAGAGTGGCACAGATATTTGACATTTCAGAAAACAAGCATGCACATTTATGCTAAAAAATACGTGCTGCACTCTTAAAATATTAAAATACTATTTAATAAAACTTAAATACTAATGACAATAAATCCAAGCTTTATCACATTTAAAAATTCCTTTTTAGACAGAAGAATAAATATCACTGGGTAATTATTAGGTAACTCTCTTCCTGTTGGATGCTGAAACATACAGAAGCACCAACATGCATTTGAGGACTCAGAGAATAGCAGAGCCTTTTGAAACAATAGCAGTGCATTGTGAAAAGGACAGTTTGAGTACTTTAAAACACAACAGTCTTCCATTTTCACTGCTGCAAGGATTTACAGTGTTCACAGGATCACTTCTTCTGAATCTACAAGTTGTCAATTGAATACTGATGCACTTTTAATCGCATTCATGAAGCCGCGCTATTTACCTCTTAAGTACCTCTTAAGTATGCAGATAATGACATGGTCACCGGACATAGTTATTATATTTACACTTACTAGTAACTTGCACCTAAACCCCCATTTTTCGCCCGCCAAAATTTTTTTTTCATCGACACAAAAAAATTCGCTAATTATTTAACTATAACTTCCTACATTTTCCAGGTTCGCTCACCGTTCATTCGTTTCACTTTCCACTCCCCCTGACTTCTACCTAAAACAAACACTACACAATCAAGAAAAATTTTTCAAAACACAACAAACATTTTATATGAAATGTTACTACCAGCTCACCTCACCAAAAACTCTCACTGTTTTGTTAAACTCTTCCACTCAAATTCTAGGAAGAGTTACTAAAAATAAAAACAAAACAAAAATAAACGCACCTGGCCTGAACATTAGTCCTCGTAGCTTAAACAAAGCATGGCACTGAAGATGCCAAGATGGCTGTTCTACACACTGTATTCAATTGCAGGCACACAGGACATATGAGGTGCATGTGTTCATATTTACAGGGACAGTAAAGGACAATTTAGGTACTCAATACTCAACTTCCATTAGAAATTCCTCCTGGAGTGTAGGGAGTTATCCATCAACAAAAGAGTTGATTTCCTTCATTATTCTTTGAACTACAGTATACCTTACACTTCCTGAAAGCATGTCCTGTACATGCTGTAGCCTTACTTACTGTTTTACAATAAATATCAGGAATTGCTCCAGTAAACTTAGAGAAATATCAACATCCATGGATACATCTGCCTTGACTTTGGCTGTTTTGCAGCCAGCAAACAGAGAAATAGCTTGGAGAAACAGCAGCAAGCCAGCACAAACCCTCCCATTTAATGAGAACTGACTACAATAAACATCACCTCCCCATGTTTAACAAAATATAGTTTTTAAAATGCTCCTATTTTCACCAGCTTTTCAAGACTGACGCTAGGGAAAGAGAATTTCTTCCATTAAGATAACTGGTACTGTGAGGAAAAAGAAAAGCAGAAAAGGATGAAAAAGGATCCAAAAATGGGTTGATGCTATTAAGCTGGTTACAGACTTTCCATGATGTTTCAGCACATTTTTCATGGTTCTGCAGAGTCACTTGTATGACAAGGCTTACCACAGTATTAAGCTCACCATTTGCATCATGTGAATAAAATATACTCGGAGTGAACTTTGCTTCTGTTTACATTATTTAACTCAACATTGGTGATTACAAATGATGTTATTTTACATGAAACAGAATCTTTTGGAAATCTCTTCCAAAGTCCCAGTTGAGACCTCAGGGCAAGAAGAATTCTGCCATTTAAGTATTCAACTTTCTCTGTCATGAGAGCATCTCTCACCTTTCGCTGAGCAAATTAAATCACTTGAGAATGCTACAAAAGAGAGAAAACTTTAAAATAAATGCCATTCACAATGCTAGAACCAGAGCAAATGACGTGTTCCCTTTGATACAGGAAAACATATTTACAGCATTACTTATCAGTAAATAAGAGGAAACTGTCAGATACATTTTTGTCTGATGGTGGTTCTTTTCCAGTGTTAGAATGTGCTGTTCAAATAATAGGACACACTTATACCAGAAATTTGATTATCAGCTTGTGTGTCCTATATTAGCTAGCTAAATGAAGTTCTACCTCACTGTTTTTCAGCACCCACCAGATTTGGAGGCTATCACAGAACTCTCCAAGCTGCTTCTGTCTTTCTGGTCAGCCAAAAAAATAAAAAGCTCCTACATATATATATATATAGTGTGTGTATAAATACATACCTACCACTAAAGAACACATACATATGTCTGCTACTAAACTCAAGAGCAAAGTGGTTTGAGCTTTTATTTTTATACAAGCACCCTTTCCGTTCAACTTTGGTCTTTGCACTATGTATTTTTATATGAGTAAAATAATTCATGCCATATGGATCTAAGTGTTAGTTTTCCACTAGACCAACCATACAATTCCCACACACTTTTCCCTGCTCCTTTGCATTGGTTCCCAATTTTGATGGGAGTTACTATAGTTACAAATCATTATTTGTGAGTCAAGTAATGAATAAAATAATGATATTTATTAACTTGACTGATACTAGGCTGCAGTTGAACAGCATCACCACTGAAGCCAACAACATTAGCTGCAATAAACACAAATGGGAACCATGACCCCCTGAGACCTGGGATTGAAGCTCCTTTCGGCAGCCCACAGATTTTAGCTTGCTATGATTCCCTGCTTTTCTTACCCAAACAATACATAGACTGTGCCCCACCACTCTTTTAACTGCTCTTCCCCCCAGAATGCTAGGATTTTCTATACATTGTGTTTCCCAGGAGCCTGCAAATGCCCAGAGCTCGCAAAATCCCCAAAATAACTTTACCTGGTAAAGGCAGGCTGTGCATGGAGAGTTTCCTCTCTACATTTTTGTGAAGGTCACTGCTGAGGGAGCTCAGATCCTCCAATTCCACCCAGCCATGCAAAACCATGTTTGTTTTAGCTAACCAGAGAACCAGAAGCAGCTTGAGAGTCTTGACATTTTAGCTAAGTTTCAGAAATACTTCTACCATACACTGAGTTTCTGGCAGTCAATGCTGGGAAGCCATTTCTTGGTGAAAAGTACACTTCAAGTCAGAGATTCTAAGGTTTACAGGAGAAAGTTATGTCTTTGGACACTCATATACCGTACAGAAAAATTTAGTCATATATACTCAGAGAAGTTATGTATTTTGAGCAACTGAACCTGTTCAATGACAAACTATTACAACAACACTTCTCTAGAAATAAATTCATAGTATTCCTTCACACTGAGTTGTCAAATTACACATTTACTAAATCATGATGCAGATGTGTATTTTTGTAGCAGAGAAAAAAAAGAGACCAGAAATTTCACACAGAACCCATGGTCTTGCACAAAGGAGCTCAATTAAATATTCAAATTGGTGTCATGCAAATGTAAACGCACATTTTATTCCCCACATGTTATTTTCCTATCAAAGCTTTAAAAAGAATAAGCATATACATGCTCACATATACTAGAAAGGATTGAATACAACAGAAGTACTGCTTAGTCAAAGATGACAGATTAGTTAACTCAACCATATATCAATTTGGTGAAAACCAATTAGGAAAAACTCATTTACAGAATGTTTGCTCTTCATACATAAACAACAATTTGAAGCCAACTGTGTTATGCTCAGAACATACTTGCAGACTACCCTTCGCCACAATTTTTCAAGTTTCAATTTTGAAACTGAAAGTACAGTTACTGGAAATTAATATAAAATGGACTCACATAATACAACATTAGTACAGAGTCAGAATTCAAACACATTCTTCATTGAGTGAACAGGACTTTAGCTCTATTACCATTTATAAACTTAAAGTTGTTAAAGCTTGTGCTTGAAGAGAGAAAGCAAACTAATGAGAAAAGCTTCTAAACCCAAAATATTTCTAACTGATGAACTGATCAAGTCCTTTCCCAACAAGAACACTTTAGAACTTCTCAGCGCCATAACTCAGTTTTTCCTCCCACAGTTTACAATAACCACAGTGAGCCAACTTCAAGTGAATGTGGGCTGGAGATAACATTAGCTCCAAAATGAAGGACATCTCTCACAAGGAATGTTAAAAAGTTTGTTGTTAAGTCATGTGGATTTCTAAGTGATCTTGCAGGAGTTAAAGCTTATCTTTTCTAGTTACATGCATATGTGCTAGGATCTGGCATGGATTATATTTGTTTTGGTGGATCCTGGCCCTGGGAGTGTTTGCTTACAGCTTTCAACGATGCTCCTAAGTGTCACGTGTGTACACTGAACAAGGAGCCAGCATCAGCAATAACATGACATCATGTACTTGCTGATTTTCTTCCAGGAATGATGATGGAAGCTCAGGTATATCACTAAACCAAATCTGACTATAGGGGAAATGCAATAAAAGTATGTTATGTTGTATAGTTTGGGTTCTTTCAATTAAAAAAAAAAAAAAAAAAGTTATATATTTGTGCTTTTCATTTAAAAAAAAACCAAACCACCACCAAAACACCACTTCCACTATGAAATATTCAGAAGTCATACATATTGTATTTGGTGAATATTGCAGTCTGAACAGATCCATATCTACATTTCAGATGATTAACCTTCTAGGCACTGATGCTTATTACATACCAATATGTACACACTAAAGTAACAGAATGATGTGTGTGAGAGGCACATCTGTGCTGATATGAATCCATTTCAGAATTCTCTTCTAATGCTCAAGGCTAAATAGACACCAATGATGCCAAAAAGATCACCCCAGGGTGTGAAAAGAGATCAAACTGTAATTTTTCTCCCCTCATTTTTTTATTGTATTATAGAAGAAAGCAGAGAGAATAACTTTATTAGGTTTTCCGCATTGCTGTTAAGATTTTTTGGAGGTTCTAAGAGTTTCCCATTAAGCAGCATAGCAAATCAGTAAGAAAACGGACAAGGGATGGAAAGTAGCCCTGTGAAGTCCTCTTTATATAAAAATAAGTCACTGAAGAATATAAAGAAAATTAAAATAAAAATGTTTGCTTATATAACTGTTATGTAACAGTCTCCTGTTACTAAAAATATAACTATTTCAGGTCAGCATATTTCTTGCTAATTAAGAGGCCTTACTGTAACTCCTGTATCTCATTAGTGCACATACTTAAGCTTGTCTCAAAATAACTTATCCTATGCCATTCAAATCAACAACACTCTGAGCCTGCTCCCCTTACCCTGGAAAGGTCTGAACCAGCAAGTTCCACACCCTTTTGTAAAGGGTAGTTCCTTCAAGATTGAAGATTCTGGTCCTTGAAGGGCATAAACTGAACACTGAACCTCAGACAACCCCAGCAATCCACGTGCTTTTAGCAATGGTTTAAGTAACACCATCAGTTTGATATTCAGGGTGTTGCTTATTTCCATAAGGTTTTGTTAAACTAAGTGCTAAACATGAAATCACTATGAAGGTATCTAGTATTTCTGAAGGTATTTTCCTATGATTAATTAATTATAACGTGAGTTGGTTCATAAAGATACTCAGTAATTCAAATCCAAGTTTCAGGGCAGTGACAACCTGACAAGTTGTCTTTCACAAAACCTGAGATACTTTTCTGAAATGGCTTTGAAAAGTTGACATGAATCTTATCCCAAACGTATCAAAGCAATTTACACATGAAAGTGTACAACTGCAACAAAGAGTACTTCAAAAACTAGGATGGAATGAAATACAAATCTTTCATTTCTAATTGCAGAACTCATTTCTTTAAATTGGCTTTCCTTAAATAATTCCTTCTCTGAAACACAAATAACAAGCCTGCTGAACTCCACTGACAAAGTTTCTGCAAGCTGATAGTAAGCAGGAGAAAGGAAAGAAAGCTTATTTGGAAGAGTGAGAGACTGTACCTATTAATACATTTTTAATTATTTGAGAGGCACTTATACATCAGAGCAGAGCTAGTTATATAACCCCAAGACATTTAGGAGCCTATTAAAAGTATGTATTGTTAATTGCAACCTTCTTATTTATAAAGAACTTTAAACTATGGGTTTGTGTCTCAAATCCCTTTCTTCCCCTCCACATTCTAAGTAGCCAGGCAATTAGGTTAATAGTCAAGCTCCCTGGGGATAAAAACATCAGGAACCACCACTGTTCCTGTGGTACAGTATTACTGTGTTTGAGATACGTGTGGTAATGAGAAAAATAAATACCACAGGCATATGATTATTTCGTAATTTAACTTGCATTTTTCTAAGCCCCCTAATAAGTAGATTAATTTAGATCTCAGAAAAGAGATAGAGATGTGCCACCGAGTCTAAAAATCAAAGACCATGAAAGCCTTTTAATACAAGATTTTATCAGACATGATCAATATAAGCATCTGCAAACTGAATCTTAACATTCTTATTCATGTTTCCTTTCTTGCCACTTAACATCCTCAGATGTAATAATACAAAGAATGAGTCAGCACAAACTGGCTGAATTTTACCAGTGTTTTACAGATATTTTGTGATGCTTGCTCTAAAACAAGGCTTTGGCATAACTTGCAGCAAAATGTGAAAACTAATACAAACAAAAAACTCCAATCCCAAATCACAAACATTTCCCTCAAAAGGAAATTAATCACACCATCGTTAATTAGTAATGGCATTTTGAAAGACTACAATACTTCCATCAGTACCTAGCAAAAGTAAATTCCACAATTTATGAAAATCTGGAAGATTATTTAGTTTTTAACCTATGTGTGTCTGTGGATATCTCCAAGCAAAGCTGAAAGTCAGGTGAGTCAGAGAGCAAGGCAAACCCAGGACATGGTAAAATCAAGTATAAGCAGTGGATATTGAGTGGTTCCCAACTCTCAGCTTACAAAAGCTGGTTTACAGAAGTAAAATTGTAACCATACAAAGCATTTCTTTTATAAATACACTCTATTATGGAGGCAGTACCATCATAGCTCAACAACCACCTCGTGAGAGAAGTGCAGCACACAAACCAAATTTTTCGTTACTAATGCACTGTTTTGTAGTTTAAAGCCCTCAAACCAAGTGCTCT
This sequence comes from Grantiella picta, assembly GCA_013397955.1. NCBI lineage: Eukaryota > Metazoa > Chordata > Aves > Passeriformes > Meliphagidae > Grantiella > Grantiella picta. The sequence goes on from VZRM01005233.1 coordinate 1,999,580, forward strand.
ACACAGTGTTCTGATATCAAACCTGAGTTTCTGAACTTTGGGGTAAAACGACAGGCTCAAGGGGGACATGTGCTGGGTGTTTCGGGAAGGCTGTGGCATGGGGAAAGGAAGAGAGCACCATGCAGCCTGGAGTTTGGGATAAAAGAGGCTGTGCCCTCTGAGAGTTCGAGAGAGAAAACCCGTGGCTGTGTGCCCTGGTGGATTCTCTCTCTTTATTCGGGTAAAGCTGCAGGACTCTGACTACTTTACAGACACCGGCTTTTCACAGCAGGATTTTCCGCACAGGCAGAACAATCCAAATTTGGCATGGCTATCGAAAAGTTTCCCTGATTGTTTCCAAATTGCTCTGGTCCTTAGAAACAGGGATGGAACTGAACGTAAATAGAATGCATGAAACAGCAGCACCCTGTACGCATTTTACTATTATGACAATTAATAATTTTTATTACTGTAAGCAGTACCCTTCCACCACTGAAACCGAGAATATAATTCGTAGGTAAGAGAGTTTTGCTTTGAGCCCACAGTGAGAACACCATGTGGCAAGGGTTCAGCTATTAGTTTTACATTTGTTTTAGGCCTGTGAAATGCAGTTAATTCATTAAAATGGAATTATGCAATGCAAATTCAGAGGGAGTAAAATGTCTTCTTTTTAGTTCATTTCCACGTTAAATTAAAGATCTTAACCTCTCTATTATGCATATCTTCATTGAAAAAAAAAAAAAAAACAAAAAAAGCCCCACAACACTAAAAACGTTAGATATTGAAGAATTTTTTTCTGCTGATTTAAAGCCAACTCCCTACCATTGACTTGAATTTATACCAGCTCTGGAAACTGATTAACTAAGTCTTACTGGGTTCCTAAAAATGGTACTACCAGGAAGGGTGAGGTGAGAGTAAGGAGAAGGTAAAACGTGTTTGTGGAGAAATAAACGTCATAAATTATCACTGGGCAAATCTACCCAGGCTTATATTTTCCATATGCCACGGCTATACCTCTATGCAAGCTGAGGATATCTAACCCATCCCGATGGTTAGACCTCACAGCTCCCAAAGCGCCCCGCAGTGCCTGCGCTCAGCAGTAGTGACACAAAGCCAACTTCCACATTCCCACACACCACGACTAGACTGAACCAAGCAGGGCTGCATTTCCTGCCCCCTGAGAAAGCCCCTGGGCCATGGCCTCTTGCAGAGAGGTTCACACGCTGCTGCTCAGGCTGAGGAACCCCAAAACACCAAACTCCAGCACCCACCCCAAACTCCAGCGGTGTGCCAGCTCTGGACTGGGCAGGAACAGCTACTCTGGTGACAAGGAAATGCTCCGAGTGTGAGAATTCCGAGCTCTGCTCACAGCTGTGTGTGTCCCACGCAGGTGGAGAAGGTTTTTCCCTAACGAGTTCCCTCCCCACCAACCCCTCACACAATCACCCTCATTCGATGCACCTGGGATAGGCAGGGGAGCGTTGGTGACCTGCTGGCTCATATTAGGGTGGCCACAGTCACCCTGCCCTGTACAGCTGCATTCAGTAACTTTTGGGCATGGAAACCAAAGAACTCTTTTAACAACACCAACCCTATGTTCCAGTTTACTGCGCTATTTCTCACCTATCCATATGTATTAATAGTACTGACAGTAAGATAACTTTTCTTTCCAGTGCAAGTGTAACATCAGATGGTGTTTGGTATTAGTGCAGTATTACTGAGTACTCAGCATTGAGAGTTTAGTTCAGTTTCATTAGCAAACACTGAATAAGATTATAAGTTTAGGAGTATGATGATAATAGCACATTCCAATATCATTTCACTACATAGTTTACTCCAAACAGGCAATTGCATACAGTAACATCCCAGAATATTGTTTCAAACGTTAGGTCAAACCAAATACTTGTTAAAAAAACCCAAACCAAAACCCAACAAACTAAGAAAACCCACACAAATATTTTAAATTGTTCTTAATTTTTTGCTACATTTTCTACTTTCAGGTACATGCATAATCTGCCACTATCAGTAGGATCTTAAAAATAAATAAAACACACCCAAAGAACAGAAAAAAAATAAATGAAGTTATAGAATTTTTAAAAAGTGTTGAGGGAATGAAAGCTAACCATCATTTTCTTTTTAATAAAAAAAAAATACACAGAAACCATTCTAACAAAACTTTAATTCTGCTTCTGGATGGCAGTTAAAATCCTGTGATTTGCTTTGCTATTTTAGTCCTAAGCTTTCATCTCTGGGAGCAACATGGCACAAAGTATGAGCTTATTAAAGTTCAAGTCATTGTTAAAAGCAAATACCTGCTGAGCACAAGCTGATGCAGGAAAGAACTCTTTAAATTGTTTACATGGAGTACCTGAACCTGACCAAAAAAAGAAGAAAAGGAAAAAAAAAAAAAAAGATGGGAAATAAGACTGACTCCCAGTTTATTTTTAAATGTTTTGATTCTCTTGATTCCCTTTTCTGGGAAAAATTAATTTGCAAAATTGATTGAGAACAGAGGTGCAACAGTTGCATTCTCTCACATCAATGGAGTTCCAGAGTTCCAGGAGTGTGGAACTGGCAGTAGAAATTGCCTTCTAGTAACTGAAGCTATTTCTACAAACAAAGCTAAAGGGAGATTTGTCCCTTTTCAATTGTCAATGTATCTGTACTTCATTTAGGAATAGGAGCCCATTAGGTTATCTGTGTTGTGCATTCCTTTTATATGAGAAATCTTTTAAGAGGCAATGTCAAGTCATGTTTAAATAGTGCTTTTTAGATCTACAGCACCTATTCTGAATATGTGCTCTCCTTAAAGCATTTCCCTTTTGTGCCAGTAAAATTTCTGCCAAATTTTGATTTTTTTTAACTCTTGTTAACAAGGTAGAAAGTCTTGCATTTTGAGCACAGGACAAACTTTAGAGTTCAGAGCTCATTTTGAACCTTCCCGGCATCATCATATGTGGTCAACCAGAAGTAATTTAATTTGGTGAATGCTGATGTCAGAACCGGTTGCTTTTTAGGTCTGTGCCCAAACTATCCCTGGTTTCATGCTCTGGTTTGTGCTGCAGAGAAAAGGCATAAAGCGTGGAAACTGAAGCAGGCAAAGTGTGCTGGGCAGGTACCAGAAATGGTGCTGGCAGTTCTGCTCATGAAACCAAACCGGTCTGAGGAAACCCTCCAGCACCACTGCTGGCCTGAATGTCTGATATTCCCAGTTTAGGTGGACATTTGGGTGACTACACCTCAGGGACGTAGCTCCAAGTTACACACATAGTTATACACATATTTCCATATGGAGGAGCGCAGACATAGGGAGTATGTGACTCTGAGGATAGAGGTTATTCTAATGGTGAATGTATTTTAAAGTGAGCCATCTACAAATTATTTATGCTAATAAAAAGAGCATGAACTATCTCATCATGTCCTTCAGCTGACCAAGTCTTTAATGCAAAGTCAAACCTCTCTACTGAAAAGGCTTTTAAGCAAATCTCACCTGCTTTGTCTCACCCCCTGTACGGTAGTCTGGAGTTGAACACAACTGGCATTTTTATGCAGTTTGTGATGATAGCCACTGTTCTTCTCCTGGCCTTTTTGCAAGGCTCTCTTATCATCATGAGCAGTGATAGGGTGTTTCAATTCCTTTTCGCTCTGAATCATCTTTATAATTTATTTTTGAAAAAGCAGGGAGCCATTATTCTTTCAGAGCTGCTATGTCTATTCTTTCTTGGCCAGTCTGTTGCCTACACCCCTCTGCAGCACTGCCAATGTCCTTCTAAGATAATGAGAACATCACTTCTGCATTGCATCTTTTCTCAAACAGGGTGGATTTCAAATCCTTACGGAAAAACCTCAAGGATCTGGGTAGCAGCATGATGCTGCTCTGCACACACCACACCACAAAGCAGACATTATCAGGTCATTTCAGGGTTCCGGGAGATAGAAATATTGAACTGCCTCTCCTGGGACAGCTCCAAATTACAGCTGAACCAATACCTCTGAGGAATGCAGGATTTTAATGTAGAATTCTGTGTCAGTCAATCATTCAGCATTAAATATTAAATACAAGTAGAAAGATGAAAGTTAACAAAAAGCAAATGAAATGCATTACAATATTTTTTCAAATATTTTGGGTATTTTTAAACCAATGGACTCCACAGAAGTAAAACATATACTTGTTGAAACAAAGCAGCACAGACTGCAGAACCCTTATCATGCAATCTTTCTTTCAGTTGTTTATCTCAACATAATTTCAGTATAGCTTTTACATATTTAATTTTTTAACAGGAGAAAAATATGTATTTGTCAATTAAGAAATATTTTTAAATGCTTTGAAAAGCCTAATTAAGGAAATATCAGTTCCTTGAGAATCATGAAACTTTTTTGGCATAAACCTCGGTTTCTGTAGTTATCATATTTTGTTTATTACCACTGTGTTTTAAACATTTGAGCTTTAGTTTATAGCTTTCTAAAAGACTAAAATATGGTTATCAAGTGTGACTCTGAGTAAAACAATAGCAGCTTAGCTAATTCTAGTCTCAGATGATAGACCACTTGAATATGATAGAAAAATATAAAACTTTCATATGATATAAAAATAAATCCGTTGGGGGGATTTAGGACTTAGTTCTTTCTTATATAGGACACTGAAATTTGTCAGTGAGCCATAGTCAGGTCAGTGCAGTGAGACTGTGCTGGACAGCCAGGAGAAAAGCAATTCCTATTTAAAAGCAAATTGGAGATAACTTTGAACAGAGTATGCATTAATGATGAAATTTTAAAGAAGAAATAAAATGATTTAGTTAAAGAAACTTTTAAAATGCATTTTAAATTTGTCTCTTAAGCAGCTGTGGGAATTGTAGTATAAGTAGTGCTATGTTGTAAGGAAGACATATAAAAAGATTTAAAAACTTTTATTGAGATGAAAATTAGTGAAACACACCCTTTTGTCTAGGGTGCACCCCCTTGTCAGTAAATTGGACTGTAACAAGCATGACTCCTCTCTTTCGCTCTCTAAATACAAGTGATTTCAAACTGGACAGAGAATTCCTCTGCTGTGATAGATTTCTTTGGAGTGATTGTATATTTGGACTTCAAACTCCCTTAAGACAAAAAAAAGTTTTCCAGAACAGAGAGGAAGAGTGAAATGTATTAAAACTCTTAGTTTGAGCTTTGATATTAACTTTAAAAAGCACTCTATGCTCGGAATACTTCAGATATAACACATAAGCCAGAAATCTCTCCAAGAAATCAACTAGTGCAAGCAATAATATCAGTGATTGCTATTTGCTTATGACAACTACAGTCCCAATTGCTCTGCACTTCCACAGAAGATCCTTGATTTATTCACAGCTAATTTAGTAAATGTCACAACAGCTTTATGAAAGATTGCAGCACCAAAGGAATGATGATATTTTTTCAAAAACCTCTAAAATGAAAAATATTAACCATTAATACCACTATGAAAAGAGATTTTAATATTACATATTCCAGCTGCGTCTACCACACATCCTGTTAACACAGGTTAGCTTTCTTTCCTCTGATGGAAATACTTTGAAATAAACAAGACACAACTGAGCAAAGAACTAATATATCATCTCTGCAAGATATTACACCTGGGTGTGTAAAATCTCGTGAGGCACCACCTTTCAAATGTGTAAAACTGCAATGTAAAATGGCTATAGGGGATGGAGACAATACCCTTGTCTCAACACAGAGGTTAAAAACCTTGGGTAATGATCTCCCACTGATAAAACATCCTGGAGGTGATAAAGTTCCAGCCAGTTTTAGATTAACGCAGCAGAGATCTCATGGAAAAGTGAACGCCAACAAGAGGGCCAGTCTGACAGGCTGACACTTATAATTGCCACTCAGGAAATGCCAAATCCACCTGCCCATTTCCTACACTGCTGCCTCCGCTCAGCCTCTCCTGCTGTACCCATGAAAACTGGCAATAAGTGACCAAGGGAGTTGTTTGGCTCAGCAAGTCCCAGGTGAGCAGGGGAGAACAGGAAACTTCATCAACAAGATTACTTTGCCCATTCAGGGATTTTGATCATGAGTAGCTCTATCTGTAAGCCAAAGCTGAAGTGTCAAATTCTAGGGAGGGAAAATACAGCCTAAGACGTAGATTTATTTTTTTTTCCCCATTAGAATTTTTATAATTCTAAAGGTCATTTCATGACTCCATAACTAATGAGAAAGGATATATTCCTTGAGTCATCGGGGATCTGCCACAGAGCATTTGACCAAAAGTGTGTAGCCACTGAACTATGACATTCCAGAGAGATGAGGGGCGGCAGTTGCAGCTCATATCAAATCTCTTGTGGCAGTTCATATTTGCCAATATATCTTTCAGGCTAAAAAGATGTGATTTCCTCCCTGGTGATTTCACAAGTAGCTATCATCAAAAGTTTGTTTAAATCTGGTATGGCAAAGGTTTGCAGCAAGGCACTTGCCAAGGGACAGAGGTTTCCTTTATGATGTGTTAGTCTTCCCTGGATGCTAATATGAACCCTAAGTAAGTATTTCTGAGTTTATTTCTCCAGAACCCCAGAAAGAATGAAAAGCAAAAGAGGGCACACTTCTATGATTTGCCTGCTAATGCACACATCTCTGATACTGTACTCCCTCTGGTCATTTTTGAGTGCTTTGCCAGTTAAAAATACACATGTTCAAAATGAAACAAACCCCACAGAAGCTAGAATATATTATTCTGCTGTGTTGTATAAATAGTCGATTAAATGCACTATCTGTCATTTCAGTGTGTTGAACATTTGTAACTTGACACTTAGCTGTAGTTTAAAAACTATTCTGTATCAAAATCAGCAGTAGTTTAAAATTGTTACTGTAAGTTAATTGTTTCCTGCCATATTAGAAAAAAAAATCACCCTTTCTACTCCTAATCTCTGTTCAAAGTGACCCTCAGTACCCATTTTCTTCTATTTCCCTGCTAAATATTTTCACCTGTTTTAATACATTTTGTTTAAGGATGTTGAAACTGTAATGGCTTCTTTTGACTCTACTTAGTATTTTTCTGTGTGTGGTGTGGCACTCTTCTTATTCCGTTTTCCAAGAAACATGCATGGCACTACTGCAGAATCTTACCACATTCTGGTGCTGATGAAAAGGAGGCAAGAATGCTGGATTAAAATTCACCCAGTTCTCTCAAGCTTTGGGGTTTCCCAAGTAGAAAAGTGTCAGTAGAAGGGTCCTTGCTGCCCCTTGCAGCCCCCGTGGGCTGTGCTGAGGAATGGGACAATGGTGTTTGGTTGAATACTTGGTTGCATGTTGTTCATTCAACACTCTGTTCTCACCAGTTTGGTGGATTGCCCCTTGTCATCCTACACCAAAATCTTAGGAAAACTGAAAAAAAAATTCTGCTTATGCTTACCAGGCAGGTTTCATCCAAATTTTACAGTTATAATTAAAAAGTACATTTTCATTAAGGAAATTATGAATTACAACAAAGTGCAAGGAACATGCAAAATGAATAATTAACATAGTATAGACTTCAGCATCTTAATGAAGATTAAATACTACATATATTCAAACTGGATTAGCACATCCACTGAAAGCTGTTATGTGCTCAGTAGGGGAGTCCATGCACTCACAAAATAATGTTTTATGAGGAGTATTCTAGCAACATTAAGCATAAGGTTGTCATATATAAAATGATTAACGTTTTATATAAAGAAGCTGTTATTCCAGTCAATGAAGTCATTTCATCTCCCTGCTGCTTCTACCTTTAGGAATATACTGTAAATGAAAAGTGGCTCAATGTGAAGTCTAGTTAAATAGAATATGAATCCTCTTTTTCAAAGTTAATGAGACTTGGAAATCCGCATTTAAAAAAAATGTTGTGATTTTAAATCACAAATTTCATTAAGATTTGCATACAGCACCTACATTCTTGTTTTATTAAGACTCCCACTTCCTTGGCTATGTAGGACAGGATATCACCTTGTTTTTCCTGCTCTTTTTTTCCAGCCTGTCCACTACTTAGAGCTACTTCTTCCTATCAGGGAGGATTGCTTAAGAGATCCTGCATTAAAGGAAGGCAGGTGAACTATGAATCTGCGAAAACACTCAGACAGAGCAGTGTTGGGCAAAGTGACTCCTTGGCTAGTGATTATGAAGTCATTTTGTCAAGGCTGAGGGTGTACAGATTGCTGGGGTATTGCCTCTCAGCACTGAAATGTCCATCTGCAGAAGGGCTGCTGACAAGTTGCCAGCTGCTCCGAGCTGACAGATCAGAGGAGGAAGGGACTGTAATTTCCTTCTCAGGAGAACAGATGATGGCAAGGTTAAATCACATCTAGGTAGAGCAGTGACAGCAATGTCAGATGTAGATAAGGCAATACATGTATTGGTACTTATTGTTTTAAATCTGCTTCATCTCAAGAAGTAGCTGCTCTCCAGGAAACACTGAATTCAAACTGGGAAACCCAGGTCAAACGTGGTGGATTAGAAGTGCTCAATGCCAACACCTTTTGACCAAAGAGATTTCGGCTGTAAAGCCACAGAAAAGGGGATAACTAATTTTACACCACAAGTTGCTAAAGTATTTGGCAGGCCTGACACAGCCAGGGCTCCCCTTGTGCTGTTCATGGCAAAGTAACTAACTCTTTGTAGCCTGTGCCTGACTATATTTTCTTCTAAATGGAGAAAATATTGAAAATTTTTGATAATATTAAGAATATTCAAAGAAAACTTTTACTTTTTTTTTTCCCCCATGAAAAGGAAATGGAAATGATTTTCCATTTCTGTTCTGAATTTACAGCAGTGCCTCTAAAACATTTTTGGAAAACTTCCACACCTGCTTAACCACACGAGAGGACGCAGTTCCTGAGGAGCTGTTTCCTCATTTACATGCAGCTGGATTTCACAGAAACACAGCTTTCAGTCCTCCAGTGAAGTAAATCTTTTTCCTCACAGTAGTAAAGGGAAGTCTATGCAAACATAAACCAATAGCTTAGAAGTTGAATTGTACATCCCAATTTTTAAAATATATTTTTAATGTAGTAAAAATCTTGGCAAGATTCATGTTGCTATTATCAACAGAAAAAAACCCAGCTTTTTGGCTCCCACACTTGCTGGAACCCATGTGTTAGTAAATAAGGGTGACCAAGGCACAGACCAAAGAATCAGTTGGTTTGCAGGTTTTAGTAGGTCTCAGTGCAAA
>VZRM01005233.1:2008752-2056059 GCA_013397955.1 Grantiella picta
GGTTCTAAGTGAAAAAAAAAAAAAAAAAAAATCACTGTTTCTGACATGGATGACTGTTGTTTCACTGCTTCATGCTGCATCTGTCTGCATCCACCTGCTGGCCTCTGCCTTCTCACCAACGAGTGAGTTCTTGTCTGACCCTCGGGCAGGGATTAAAACAGCTGGAATATTGTCTGATGGACGCTCCCAATCCAATATGAAAAATAAACGCGTTTTCATGCTAAGGCAAGGCAGGCTCAGAATGGTCTTTTGGATGGAGGATGGAGGGAGGGGCAGGGGCAGCGGATGGGTGTTATGTGAATACTTTAATTCTGTGAAAGCAGGGGAGGCAGGGGCTGCTGTTGGCACACAGGCAGGAAACCCGGATCAGGGAAACCTGGATCAGGGAAACCTGGATCAGGGAATGCTGTCACACCAGCAGCTGTGTGGGGCAGTGGCTGCTGGCTGATCCCTGGTCAACCACACACAGTGGGTTTCTGCTGAGAGCCACCGACTGGGATCCCCTGCCTGGGAGCAGAGCCAAGGGGGACAGCAGGGCCTGTTTTGGGATGCTGAAAGCCCTGTGCTTCCCTCTTTCACCAGAGCTCACAAGCACTGAAACAGACTGACTTCTGGGTCATTTTATGTGGTCTTGTGTCATATCTGCTTTTATTTTAAAGACTGATTTCAATTGTTTAAAACAGCCAGGTAACTTTGGGATTACAAGGGAATCACAGGTGCTTTATCATGTGAAATATTCATACAGATACAACTAGATTAATCTTATAGATTGTGTGATTTTGAGAAATTCTCCTCCAGGTGCAAGGCTGGAATGAAAGAAAACAACAAAGTGGAGCTCATGTCTCAGGGGCCAAGCCCTCTGAATCTCAGGGAGACTGGGCTTACAATATATCAAAAGGCTCCTGGAGCCAAGGGGGATCTTACCATCTCACAGAATAAGCACAGAGTATGCCAAACAGCCTGGAGATTTTTTTTTTTCCTATTTTTTTTTCCACTGGGTATGCCCTGTGAGCCCTGAGGTGTACAGAAGGGATTCAGAGAAGTGCTCAGAGGCCTGCCTGTGGATGAGCTCATCCTGCATGCCCTGGAACACTCCCGTGCTACTCTGTCCCTCCCAGGGACTGCACCAGCCTACAAAGGGTAAAAATGAACTGAAAGATTGCCTTTCCACTAGAAAATTGAAAGTTTCACCTGTCCACTCATACACTGCACATTTTCATTCATTCTTGTCACTGGCAGAAGGAAGCCCATTAGTCACCTGTTCACTTTTCTAGGCAAACCCCATGTTTTATTATGTATAATTACATGGCTCAGCCCTGGCTGCGTTCAAGGGCAGGTTGGGCAGGGCTTGGACCAGCTTGGTGTAGTGGGAGATGTTCTTGCCCATGGCATGAGGGGTTGGGCTTAGATGATCTTGAAGGTTCATTCCAACCCTTAACGTTCTGTGATTTTGTGGTATACAAAATAAAGCCATTGCATGGATTCATGAACAAGTAAAAACCCTGAAATGATATTTAGGTAATAAATAACCCGTTTCTACAGGGAAATCCTTCAGACAATTTTGCTGGGGTCTGTGCTGCTCCATTGTTCATAGACAACTTGGGGAAGAGCTGAAATTTTCTAATGATACAAATTACTTATTCGTAGTAAAAAGATTTGTGAGAAAACTTAGAGAATTTATAATGACATTTTGTCTCAACAATAAAATGACAGAGGAAAATGAGTGTTGATAAATGTAAAATTATGTTTCTGAGAGAAACAGCAATAACTTAATATATAAAATAACAGGCTCTAGACCAGCTATTACCACTCATGGAACTCTTGACATTAAAACAGATATTTGGATAACTATATTTGCTTAATGTTTAGTAGGAATCAACAGAGTATGGAAAAAGCCAATTTTCTTTCCCCCTCTGGAAACAGATATCTATCAGTACAAAAGAAAAATCCCCACAAAGTCAGGATATCTGCACACAGGAATATCAGCAGAACATCCCCTATTACATTAATAATGGATCTCTGAATCTAAAAGCTATGGAGAATTTGCACCTGGGACTTTCTAGCAGATATGGACACTGGAGCACAGAAACATATGGATGGAAATGGATCCACTGGACAGAGAGTTTAGCCACCCAGGAAAAGACGATTTGACAGGAATGAGCCACCAGCCCTCATCCCATATATATCATGGCACAGTGTGTGCAGTGCTCTTCAGCAGGCTTGTGATCCTATGGCACAAATGTAGGGGAAAATACTATTAAAGATTGTGATAGATTTCTTTGTCCTTACAACAGTTGAGAATTTGTTAAGGGAAAAACATGCAGGATATCCACATAATTGCTCCTCAGCTACAGAAAAAGGCAAACTTTATTTCCTACCCATCCCAAATCCAACTTGACATGGGGAAAATGATCTTCTGGGAAACAATTTTAGTGACCATTTTAATCCTGAGCAAAGGAAGGTTTATGAATTAATCACTTACGAGATTTATTAGTATCTCTAGGCATGTTAGTGCATCCCTTCAGCATCTCTTTCTAGCCATGTTAAGTCTCCAAGCTGAACCCTTCAAGCACAGATTTAATTAATGTCAATATCAATTCAGTACCTGCAACAATCAACAATCAACAAAAGAGTCTCAGCATCCCCATCTTGAAGATACCAGCATGTGAAACACACAAGGAAAAAGGTCACAGGTTTTAATTTTTTAATTCATTAATTTCATAGATCTCTTATATTATACTTCACACTCCACATTGTCTGGAAGTGTTTCAGTACTTCCCTTTTGGCTAGAGCTCGGAAGTATTTTTCTGTTTTCACATCTATGTTTATTACTGATAAATCTGAATATACATGATATTGTACCACTAATATCCTACTAGAAATTAGTGTTATCTTATCTCATTATCCTCAAACATAGACTTGATGAAGATCCAATGCCACCCTCAGGATATCTGCAGCTTGAAACGTACTCCATCAATTTCCCTAAAAAAAAAAACCAAACCAAAAAACCAAAACCAAAACAAACAAAACCACCAAAAACTCTCAAGCTCCAATCCCCCCCTTAGTTATAAAGAAAGCTTAGAAATCCAGCAAGTGTTCTGACAACTAAGTACAGCTTGGTAGTACTGAACACTTCTCTAAGATGACATGAGTTGCCTCCAGTCCTTCACTGAACTTTGAAAAGCACTTGTTGAAACCCTTGTGCCCAGAGTCTGCAGAACTCCATTTCCAAATAACTCGTTCCACCATGAATTGTAATCAGAAGAAATTTGTGTAAGGTGGCACTTTTCAGCCTTTCAGCCATGTAGGTCAATCAGCCTGATGATTAAGATTTTTGCCTAATCATGCTAAAGAGCATTAAATTTTAATTACTTGAAAATTGGATGAGGGTTCAGAGACGCAAAATCTCTATTGACAAGAGAGCGCAGTTTCCAATCTGCTGCTGCTATTTCTGCCCCTGTACCCAGCTTTAACAACATTTTATCCACGTTTGTGGCTTTAGCAGTTGACAGATCCAAACAGTGACAGTGAAGCAAGACTGGGGTGAATGTAAGGTGACATGGAACAATTGCATACCTAAAGCAAAGGACTTACAAGAAAGATGGAGAACGACTTTTTACAAGGGCGTGATGTGACAGGACAAGGGGCAAGGGCTTCAAGAGAGTAGGATTAGATTGGATATTAGGAAAAATTTCTTCTCTGTGAGGGTGGGGAGGCTCTGGCACAGGGTGCCCAGAGAAGCTGTGGCTGCCCCTGGACCCCTGGCAGTGTCCAAGGCCAGGCTGGACAGGGCTTGGAGCAAGCTGGGATAGTGGAAGGTGTCCCTGCCCATGGTGAGGGTGGAATGACATGAACTTTAAGGTCCCTTCCAGCCCAAACCATCCTGGGATCCCATAACTTTATTGTGAAAAGTCCAAAACCTAATACTTTTATTTACACCTAGTGGGCCCATAATCAACAAGTAACCATATAGATTAATATGACACCGTCTCAAAGAGTTTGGCTATACGAAAAGCTCAGGTATACATTTCAAATTCATGTGGTACCTACAGCTCATGCTGATGCATCTGAGTTGGTTATAAATGAGCTTGGCAAGGGTCACTGCAGATGCATTGCTATGGAAAATTGGGAAGACTTGCTTCCTGCTTATTTATATAGGGTTCTGGATGGCTCTTAACACCTAGGCTAACGTAAAACACAGAGAAGCTTTCTTAGATTTCTTCTTATCCCAATTGCATGTTCTTCATTGTTTGAATATTCTGCCAGTGCATCATCTTTTGAAAATAAATATTCAGATTGTATAGCATTGGAAACAATGATAAACAGGCATGTCAGCTAATTAATGTCACTTTCACTGGCGAGGTAAAGGCAGCTTAATTAGGAAGCTAATGTACTTCTTCACCTTGAAGATTATGATTCACTTCTAGTATTATCCTCAAATTAAAAGTTCATATAAATTAGCATCAGCTCAGCTCTTTCTCATTGTAGTTCAAATTGTCCTAAAGTGTTCCCTTGGGTCCTTTTGTGCGGGAAACCATTTGACACTATTCTTATTTTCATTTTGCAATAAACCAGCATGGCTGAAAATAGGTTAAAAGAATAAAGAAACTATGATGAAAGAAGGCAATTGAAGATTTCAGGATTACATTAAGAAATAAAGACCTGAGGAGAGAATATCAAGCTGGTACTGAAAACATGGAGTGCCATAATAAACATTTATGAACATTTTATGTCTGCCTTCAACTATGGGCAGCTATTTATAACAGATGCTTACTTGCTGTGAACAACAGAAAATACCATTTGGAAAATCTACACTATTTGTAATTTACTAGGACGTTTTAACCTATGATTAATTAGTCTATATCCAAGGGCAATTCATAAAGAGAAAGAAAAGTTGAAAAGACTTCTCAAGAGTGCTTCCAGGAGAACTATATACACTGGCTCTGATTTGATCTAAATATGTAAAAGTTGAAATTTTTTAAAATCAGATTTCATTACTCCATGAGTTCTTCAGGTGCCAAGTTCAAAATGCTGCTTTGTTTCCAATGCCAGCAAACAGTGCCAAAAAATAGCCATTCCACATATTCAAAATATGCAAAGATTTTGTGTCCGTCTGCCACAAAAGTTGCACATAAGGGCCAGTGCACATTTTCACTAGCAATGAGTAATCGCTGATAGTCGAAAGATCAGAAATAGCAGCAGGACTGTGTCAGCTGAAGGTTTATGCTGGAGAACTGTAATCACCAGGAGACTTCATATAGACTAATGATAGGCTTTTGAACCTAGACTAACTTTGTCATAATCAGGGCTGAAACAGGTTACGCTTTACTCATCATGTAATTATATTTGGTACAAGACAAAGCTGAGTGAGAAATGAGGCACTTGTTAACCGTGTCATCGTGTACCGCAGGGAGCACGAACCTCACCCTGCCGTGGCGTGGAGAGCTGCTGATCCTGGCAGAAATGGGCATTTTGGGCCCTGCAGAAATCAACGTGTCCCTCGAGATGGGTCATAACTCCTGGGGCTGCAGTGTTACACATTCCGCTGAGTGCTGGAACTCAGAACATTTTGATGAGGAGCTGGCTGAGGTGCCTGCAGAGTGAACCAGATCTTCACCTACCCTGGGGAGGGTAATCATCATGAGGCAGCACAGAGGGAACTGGTGGGCACTGCAGAGGCAGACTGTCTGCAATAACTGGGAGAGGTGGACAGAGCTCACCCTGGCTGGGAGAACCCAAATCCTGTCACAGTGCAGTAATGATGCACCACAGACACTGAGGGAGAACTCACCCCAGCAGGTTGCTGCCATGACTTCTAGCAAGTACAAGGGCTTGGTACTCAAGAGTATCTCATTTCAAATGTTTACAGTCAGTGATGGAACTGCTGTTTGCACTTCAACTCATCAATGAAACGAAACCTTATTTATATGATTTAATAATTAGATGCATTTAATTATTAATGTAAATATAATACCAGGAAAATATAAATAATTAATGATATACTTATAAATAATTTCTGTTAGTGAAATAGATTGAGAAAATGATTTGTTCTTAATAGTAGACTTATAAATATTTAAAAACAAGTCCTAACAATGTAGTTTACAGACACTAAGAACCCTAATGCCCTTAAGCCACTTATACAGTGTTGGATACAGTTATTAAATTTGAAGATAAACTAATGATTTGCTGGACTTAAGCTTTTATTTACTACCAGGAAGTTTGAAATGATTTAAATCTGACTTTCCACATTGCTGACTGTTTTATAAATAAGATTTAATTGATTTATAAAAAAACCCTTTCCTTGAATCTGAATATTTGAACACAGATGAACCAGGCAATGCTTGAAGCCGTAGCAACTGATTTTGAGTTTATGTTTGGTAGCTGACATGACATGCAACTGAACCTGAAGCTGGATCTTTATGTTTAGCTGTGCTATGATTAATGTGATGTAAATTGGGGGAAAATGTGACTTTTTGGTATATGATAATACCCAGCCACCTAAGGTAAATGTCACCAGCATAAATTGTGACATCCTTGGGTCTGCTCTGATTTACTCTTACTTGTAATGGTGATAGAGCCCATTCTGTCAGCACCATCATTTATAACAGTGATGCTTTTGGGTTTCTGACTTCACATCGACTTAAGCGGAAAAACGAATTGGAACCCCTGGAGTAAAGAGCACAAAAAGCTGCTGGAGTCGGTTGGATGGGGATCCCCCAATGTGTCCAAACAGCCACAAAGCAAAGGGAACCAGACCTACTTACAGTCAAAACCACTTGTCTTCCTTCTGAATCTTTAGGGTTTCAGAACAGAAATACATTGTTTTAGAGAAGAAGTTTATACTTTATCAGAGAAAACAAATCCTTTCAAAAGAATTTTCCAACAACCTGTTCATTGTAACTCCTGGATTTCAGGGCAGGTTACTCAAGGACACTACAGGAGACTAATATTTTCTGTTCAATTCTGAGCCCTTTGAATATTTTTTTTTTTTTATGTGATGCAGTTAAAATTCTGTAAAATTCTACTGGTTTCATTTATTTTGTTTCTCTAGGTCACTTCCATGATAAATGTGATCTTTTTTAAAATCACCAGGTGGTAAAACAAAATATCACACACTGATTACTTTGCATTATTGATGACCATGAAAAACTTGATCATCATGATGGTCTAATTGTTCAATTAGAAAAATATTTTTATTATAATGCCCATAATTATATCCACCTTGGTGGTATCTGGCAGAAACTTCACCCTAAGGAAATTTCCTGAGAATCCATTTGGGTCCATTCATATGAGAGTCAAAACCATCACAAGCTATTGCCATATGTACCCAGTTGTTCTATGAGATTTGAGTCTGCATGGTTCACGAAGACAAAAGAGATCCAAACTGTATTCCTTTGGGACTAAGTGGCAGTGTTTTATATTTACTGAGGTATTGTTTTGTGCTGGCTGCTGGCAGTGGGGACAGCACTGCCATTGCACCTCTTTGGGGTCTGTGTGGCACATCAGTGTCAACACATTTACCCCGTGGGTGACCCTGCGCTCAATTCTTAGTAGAAAACCTGAGAAATTGGGGGATAATACCAAGTTATGTTGAATTGCAATAATTCAAGTGCATTTAAACAGAAAATAGTCTCAGCACTTATTTTTTGATTGTAAATGCCTTTGAAGTGCATAATTGTAAGATATCATGGTTTGGGTTTTTTGGTGGGTTTGTTTTTTGTTTTGGTGGTTTGTTTTGTTTTGTTTTGTTTTGCTTTTTTTTTCTTTGTTTTTTTTTTTGGGGGTGAGAATATATTAAATGAATATCTTTGACAGAGTTTTCAAAAGCTGGATTCATGTATCATAGCCAGCTGCCCCGAGAAGATGCATTAATGCCATGCTATCTTCAAGCAGCAGTGCAGAATATCCCACCTGAAATAGTTGTGCCTCAGCTGCTCTCTGTGCAACAGAAATGAAACACTTCCTATTTGACTCTTTGGGCCTCCCTTAGAAGTAGCAATGGGCAGATGAGGACTAAGGCATTTATTATAAAAAATGAGGCTCATTATACTTAGGGATTTTAAATGCATCTGATTTATCCAGCAATACATGGAGAGTATTTTGGCACACTATTTACTCAGTACATTATAATAGTTTAAGATCATTTGGCAAATACTTATTGATGGACTTTTTTGTAATCTTTATGAAATGCAGCAGCTCTTTTAAAGCTCTCAGAGATTTTTTTCCTCCTTTTTTTTCACTCCATTAATTGTTTTTTCCCATCCTTGGTCAGTGACCTTGTACAAAGACAAACCTCACTAAAGCCAGTATAATCTATCATGGCAACACGAGCATTATGAACCAAAAAATCAGTGAAACTCTATCAACATATGTGAAAAGAAGCATACAACAAAACTAAGAGGATTGGTAACAAAGGTGTTCCACTCTTCCCTGTCCCTGAAAAACATACCTGTATCTGTTCCAGTGTACACAGAGAAAAATCATCATTAATGTCTCTCTTTTTTCCTCCCATCTTTACCATTTTCAGTTCTACTTTGCTGTTAAGCTGTAGGTTATTCAGAAATATGCCTTCCAGCCTGCTATGCTTTCCTCAAATAAGAGAAACGTTTTCTGTGTAGTTTAACAGCAGCACTTTGTGAGCCACCATGGTGCCATGGAAGCACTTTCTATTTATAACAAATAGTCCTTCTCTTCACAAGTGCAGTGCAGTAGAAGCACTTGATTTTGTTTGTATTTTCTTGGAAAGCCAATCTCCCTTGCTGAGTGTCATCATCTATTGGATTCCATCATCCCCAGATATTCCTCCTGCCCTACCCTGACTCCCATTCCACCTTCTTAATTCATGAACTCTGTCAAACACTTGAGGAGAACATTTACAAGCCATGCTGGATAAATACACAGATAAACAGATTTTTTCTTTGAGAAGCAAAAAAATCCCTAGATAGTGCCAGGAAAGTGAACGCTTCAGGATATATCCAGGAAACTTGGACAGCAGTGGTAGATAATACAAACCCTGTTTTGTTAGTTACCATTATCTAACCCTTACCAAAATGAATCTTTCTCACCATTTTATGAGCACTGCCCAGGTAATGAATTATTCTGAAATCTCTTTTGGGAAGAGAAAACATCCAGCAGCAACCAGGCTGTCTCAAATACAATGTTCCATTCAATGTGAACACCCAGATACGGAAAAACAGTTGCTTTTAATCTCAAAACTAGATCTGTATGGTCATTGATGCAGCTGCATAACATAATGCTGTGGTGGGAAGACAAAAATCACAGTCTGATTACCTAATTCTGTCTCAGGATATGTCAATATTCTGGGACCACTCTGTCCTGTGATACATCAGTTTTACCATCAGTCTGGACATCAGTCCATACTCAGACGTGTTCCAAAGGTGATGTGAGCTCCTATCTCACAGCAGAAAATTCCATGTAACCTGGCATGTCAGTTTAAATCAATATATTTGCTGCAAACAAGGTTCCCGCATTTGCTTTGCAGATTTTTTTTTTTTTTTGAGTCCTAGGAAAAGCTTCGAACTAAGCCATAGAAAAATGTCATTATAGCACAGTATGAGTGTTTAAAAGGGTGTTATTCTAGCAGCAACAGGTAGATGTAACCAGAAAAATTCTCCTGGGTCAAAAAAATATCTGAAAAATGTCAAAACCTCCTTAGGAATGCTCTTTACAACTTTAATAAAAGTATCTGGCCATGTATCATTTTGTTTGTGTATAATAGGCTCCCATAAAAACTAAAATAGGAACACGAACCCTTGAATCCTGTAAATCTGTCCAGTTTTCAAATGTCTAGTGATTCCTTATGTAATCTGGGACATCATTTATAACTGAGAATTGACCTCTGCCGATTGATCCCCATTCCAGCTGCACCATCTGTGGGTTAGGAATTTTATTGATAATATTTTCCCCTATACTCATTGATATTTGCAGGATATAATTATATTTTATGAGGTTTTGAAATTCTTTAAAGCTGTAGGATTACGTTGGAGCCTCACTGAATAAATGGTTACTTTAAATTAATTTTACCAACTGCTGATCCACTCCAATTGCTGTATTTTAAGAAGCCCAAACACAGTTCAGAGGGATATTTAAAAAAAAATTCTTCTGCTGGTGAAATTATGTAAAAATAAAAAGCTTTGAAGTTAAAAGATGGTTAATGAATATATTCCATGCTGTGCATGCTTCTTTTACATAAGTATTTAGGAATGTATTTTAGAAAAGTCTTCCAATTGCTGGGAAAACCACCAAAACTATTTTATAAGCACTAAGCCAAACAGCATGAGCAATGTGATTCTCTTACTAACTCTGTTGTGATTTTCAGTCATTTTGATATGGGAGTAATTACTTTTTTCTCTCCCTCCCCCAGCCAAGGAGCTATTTTGTGGGCACAGCTTTCCATTTGGGTTAAACAGATGAGGGTAACACAAAACTGTTACTTTATATGTGTTACCTACACCTTGTTCCTCTGGTAGCCACGAGCAGACCTTGGAGGGAAATACTGCTCTGGATCTGCAAGGACAACTCAAAGCAATCCAGGTCAAAGGATGGATTTTTCACATTCTCAAACCATGCAGAAGGTTTGTATTTGTTTGGACCTTCAGATTGAACTGGTGCCATTGCAATATTTGAAATGAAGCACATTTACTGATATCTGCTAAGCTGTGCTTTTGCTGCTCAGTGGAGGCCGTTGGTTAAGCAAGAGCTGAACACCTGAACTTCCACCCATTTAAAGAATAATGTTTAAGGAATTAGAACAAAGTAGATCTATTAAAATACATCTATGCTCAAAAAATGTGAGAAGGAGTCTGTTTAGGTAAAACAACTAGTAAGACGGAGTCAGGAGAACATGTAAACATAAATGAACACATGGGACAAAAAGCTTTGTGAAAGAGGCTCAGTTAATAGGTGCCTTCAATTACTAAGTGTCTATTTTCACTGTTGCCCACAGTTCTTCGAGTTGAAATTCTAAGAATCTCAGGTTGATTTTCTCCCCTCAGTTTCTAGTTGAAAAATTACAGAGGAGACAGAAAGTTTAAATGCAGAACACTAAAGCCATGCATCGTGATTGCTAAAACTAAGTGTGCTCTTACTTTGATAATTTAGGAATCCAACTCATTTGACTTTGGAGCTGCTGAGACAAGGTGTTTGACTGTTAAAAATCAGATACCTACTGAAAACTATGATGTAGCATTTATTCATTATGTATTTATGACTTTTTAATTCAGATCTGCCTATAATAAATTAATTTTTTAAAAGTCATACTTTTAGAGAGAAAGCTTGTAGATGGCATAGTTGGAATGGAAGATACTTCCTTTTCTGACTCTCAGACTTCAGTCAGTAATGAGAGCAAAAGAGAATCTTCAATATTTTCTTTCCAAATGTTTTAAGCTCCCCCATAAATGTTTGTTTGCAAAAACTACACATTAACTAATTTACTGGAGTAGATATTTGGTTTTAATTCTGGTAAAATTGCAGTGTAGTTTAAAATGCTATTTAGCTCCAAAGGGTATGAATTTTGATTACATAAAATATTTCCTTAGAAGTTTGTTTTGCACTAAAAGCTGAAGACAGCTACCTTTTAACTCAACAGTACATCTAAAATTGTTTATTGTTCAGCATACAAAGAGAATAAAAAGTAGCACACACCAGTTTTAGAATGACATAAATGTCATTATGACCTTCATGGATTTTCATATAGTCTAAGTAATCCCTACAAACCAAACTGATTCAAATGCACATCTTCAATCATTTCAATGCTGTTTTGCCTTCTGCTGCAGTTTTATAAAACCCTTTCTAATACATCTGTTAAAAGTAAAAAAAAAAAAAAAAAAACCAAAAAAACTAGAACCACAAAACAAATCAACAAACCACCCTCAAAAAAGAGATAAAAAAAGGTTGATGCTGTTAAAGCTGTAAAGCTAAAAATGAGAGAACTTGTCAAGGAGCTCTGCTTAGCTACTGACATTCCAGGCTTCTGTTGTTTTAATTTTATTGTATCCTTGCCTTTTTGCACCACTTTAGTTAAGGTTGTGTCAGCATTTCTGTTATAAATCTTTGCTCCATGGGGCTTTATAACTCAGTGTTAACAATTCCCTAACGGCTGCATCTTGGCTCGCAAGATTTCATTCGACAAGTGGAAACTTACCTCTGGATGTATAAATAGGGGTTTGGAGATAAAGAGAGTTTTCATATAAGGGTTAAATCAGACCATTTCAAAAAAGCAAAGGAAGACAAGAGAAGTTTTGTAGTTTCATGTATTTTTTCTCTTTTATGAACAGAAAGCCAAAATACCTTCCTCTTAATTAAACTTCTGCATCTGTCAATTCTTTTATTTTTTCAAGGAAAAAATAGAAGTAAATAAACAGGTAAGTTGACTCATAATGCAATTTTCTACACACATGGTCTGTGTTTTGCTATGAAAATGTCAAACACATGTTCTATCTATATATAGTGCACCCTGCTAATAAAAAGAAGTTTTGATCAAATTTATAGTGCCAAATTCTGGAGCAGGGAGAAGATATGTGTCAGATGAAAATTAGGATTTTCGAAGTCTTAAAAATGTGCAGAATACTAAGTCTAAGCCGAAAAATGGGGAGAAGGAGAGATTTCAGGCACGTCAGATTCAAAGTGATGGTTAAAAAAAAGGATGAAAAGCCCACATAGAGAAGCTTTAGTCTGAGCAACAATATAGCAGCAAGTACAGTGGGACTGGATTCTGAAAGTATTGTCAATCACAATCTATATGGAATGTGCTTTTGGAGCTAACTGTGCATTGCAGACCCTTTCACCATGTGTTTGCAGCCACAGATATTCCTACTGCCTAGTCTGAAAACCAGATCAGGAGAATGATTTACAAAATAACCAGCATTCGCTCTGGGTGCAGCCAGCCTGATCTTACACTGCTGTTCAGACCTGCAAATGAATGTTACAAAATATACTGGAAACACGGAAACATTATAATATTTCAGGAATATTTACAGCTCAAATTAAATTTTAAATTGGAAGTCAAAATATGCTTTATTATCTGCTAAAGCTATCAGCAATTTCTCCGCTGGTGAGCAGACAAATAAGGGCCCTCTGCTTATGTGATATATAAGGAAGGGAAACTCATAAAACTTCATAGTCAACCTCTCTTTTGCATCATGCAACCACTCTTTTGCATAGTTCCAGAATATTCATAATTTTAAATTAATTTAACATTTTTTGGTAACAAAATTGAGCTATCGGAAAAGCGATGAGACTTTCATTCTTGTCTGGGACAAAGAGAGAGCTCAGGAATCCTTTCACTATGCTCACTCTGTATAGGTTATACCCTCTTGATAAAATGTTTGCTCCCATTCTTAAACAGGCCAAAAAGCTGATGTGAAAATATGGTTTTAAAAAAGCTATCTGTTTGATTTCAGTAAGAGCTGGCAAGCTTGCTTTTTTTGGTTCTTTTAAGTGATTCAGTTTGATCTAAATTAATTTCAAAGCTCTACTCAGTAGTAATACTCAGCCCCTATGTTCAGCACTCTATGTACAGACTAAGGAAGGATTAAAACGAAAGCTCTGCTCTCCTATTCACAGCTCCTGTTCTCCAGCTGTTCCCTGACTCCATTTCACTGCTCGTGTCACAGGTTTGCTGGGAGCTGTGCAAAATCCACCTTTGCAATTAACAACACAGCAACAGCAGTGCCAGCGCAGTGACCACCTTTGTCTTTGTGTCCTTTCGCCAGACAAGAACTAGTACAAAATATTATTTTATAAGGGGGAAAAAATTAATTAAAAGAAAAGGCTAATGATAAGAATTATAATTACTATTCACTACAGATGCAATTATAAGGAGATAAGTTCCAATTACACCAGCAGTGGTGAAGTAGAAGAATAATGACAATTAGTTCTTCTTTTTGCTGCCTGAAGACTGTTATTATTTAATATCCTGTGGGGCAAGACAGCATGGGTAGCCATGAAATCTGAAACAAGTATGAAAAAGGACAAATACATTAATTTTCTGGGAGTTTAGGAGAAGACATTTTTCCTGGCGGCTGGCTGTCAATCAGCCAGCATCACTGAGTAATATTTGAAACTTGCTTCTCCATTACAGCTTTCAAACTCTTGTTTCATTTGCTATTGACCTTATCTACGTCTTAATGTGTTAGGCACAAATGTCTCTACCACTTGTCTTGTTTACAGAGCTTCTAATATATGAAAGCCAGCCTGAATCTGTAACAAAGACAAGAAAAAGGAACATCATCTTCAACAGGGAAATAAGGAAAGGAGGTGCAATGCTACTATGGTGCAGAAACTCACGAGGGTCTTCTGTAACTTCAGAAATAGAAAAGATAAGCTTGCTATTGTTAGAGGTAACTAAGGGTATTTTGGCATCAGGTAAAAATTTTGTGAGAGTAATATATTCCTAGGAAAGATATCACATACAGACTGCAAATTTTGACAAATGCTAAATTTACACTTTAAATGTCAACTTTTGAGTGGCATATTCCAGACAACATCCAGCCTTTGGGGATCAATGAAATGGCCAAGCAGTAGACAGCTCTCTTTGCTGAGCTACAGGATGTACAGCAGAGATGCTATGTGTAGATGGGGAACGCTGAATTTTTAGCACATTTCAGTATCCCCAGTTGTGGTGAAGAGCAGCCCTGTTCTGGAATGGATGCCACCATCTTTCCCTGGAGGATGTACATGCCTACATCCCCGTGCGTGTGGCGGGGGTGACAGATGGTGGGCTCGGGAGGATTACAGCTCCCTTAGAACAAAACCAGATTGGGCGTGGACAGAACTGACTGAAATGCTTTAGTGCCATCTGCCCATGGAGAGGAGAAACCGACTGGTCTACCTCTGCCAGCCTTTCGTAGCCCTCCCACTGTCCCTCTTGCAGCTGCAGAGCCAAAGAACTTCTCCCTGCTTTTCCTCTGCCCTTGCTGCACAGGCTCAGCTCTCCTGCCATAACCCCACGGTGTGCAACCCTAATCCTGCAGCTCGAGGTCAATGGGCAGAGCTGACGTTTCCAAAATACATCCTTCAGCTTCCCCTCACCAAAACCTTGCTGCACATGTGAAGTGTGAGCAGTGTTTTGGTGTTCACAGTGAATGCACAGGCTCAGCACGGAGCATGGAGCAGTGACACAAACACGGCAATATCGTTATAATCTATTTCACTGGTTGCTTTTGATGACCGAATGTGGATTCTGAAAACATGGATCTGCAATGACAACATACTTGGAGAAGAGTTACGTTTTTATGCGAAGAAACAAACAATAAAAAATTTGGGTATTTCTGAGTAGGGAAATGATGCATGTTAATACATTTGAGGATGTGGTGAATTTGCAGAGAAATTTGGGTAGTCTAAATATGGCGGCCTCAATAAATGGAACTATTTATGTAAATAAAAGAAACTGTTCCAGTAACGAAGACCTCAGAATGTACTTAGATTTTGAATTTTTTACAGCACTCTGCCCCTGTCTACCTGTTAAAGCTGTGTGTGTTACACAAGGTTCCATCTAGGTGTTCAGGACCATATATGCTGAGCTAGTGAAGGAAAAGGGTATGCACCCTGGCCCCACAGGCAGGATATGAGCAGAAGGAATAGGAAACATCAACACTGCTCTGCAATACACAGGAAGAGTCACCAGAATTGCTATATTTATTTTGTGGACGAGCCTGATGATACTGCTATAGATCTTTTTAGCACAATGCACACAATGGGTAGATGATAAGCAAAATTACTGTTCCATTGCCTTCCTGACCATGCTCTAAATCAATGGGAATGTATCACCTTGCTGGAGCTGTTATACACATGCTGCCATGCACTGGGGATGGCATGGATCACTCTCCTTTGAACTGGAATGTCACCAGTTCACCTAGCAGAGCTCTGTGGCTCTGCACTAATCCCAGCACAGCATTATCCTAACACAAGCAGGCCATAAATGAAATGAACTATATTATGTACATACAACATCTGTGCCTGCCTAGACATGACTTTACCTGATTGAAAGTGAGCTCTGGGATCAAATTCCACAAACAGCTGAATCTTTACATCTCACCATGTGTTAAGTGTGTCCAGATGGCAGGTGATACACTAGTATTAACAATCTACTTTCCCTTCCCTGAAGTCTCTTTGTAGCACATTGCTGATGTTATTGTAAAGATAGAGGTGATTGAATATGCAAAGTATTTTAAAATAATCCTTGTGAGAAAAATTGAGTGCATTCATGTGCTTTACATACATACATACACACAGAGTGTATTTGGCAAGGTTGCCAACAGTCATTGTCCATTTACAGAGAGAAAAAAGTCAGAGATAAACAGAGTTATAATAGCAACAGACTGATTTGAATGCTTTATTGTTGGCACTTACACTTACTCAAAGCCATTCTCTTAGCAGCCTGCAGAAACAGAACCCAATATTTCCAGCCAGATTTTGAGATGCCCTCCTCCGAAAAGTGGTGCACATTTGAAATTATTTTTCACAAAACTCAAAGTTTGTCTATCCTTCAGCACAGATGTCTATTCAATGTAAGGGCAAGTAAAAATTGTCCCCACTGCATTTCCACTGGATAGCTCAGGCACCACAGGTCAGTCATTAAGGACCCTGTGATGGCCATTGAATCATCCACACCAATATATTTGGTCCAGGTGTTTCTGTAACTGTGAAAAACTGGAAAATCTGTAGAGTTCATTGGCCTTTAAACTCACACTTCTACACGATGTGATGCAGTTGCCTAATGTTAACATGCTGGGCTGCAATATCAAAGATTACAGGGTCAAGATCTCCTTGGGATTCTTTTCTTACTCTGCCCCTTTATCCACATGCATTTTCTCATTTCAGCTTTTGGAAAAGAAATGTATTTAGGAGGAAAAGACAGCAGGATTTTTACAGTAGTTAATTTGGGTGCTTAATGCTAGTGCTACAAAAGCAAACCAAAAGAAAAAAAAAAGGACAAAAAGAAAATATGTGGCACATGAGTAGCTGGGGACTGCTTCACTTTTTCTAGCTTGTGTATTTTTTCTAAAATAGACTTACACGGTGAAAATTTAAAAATGCAATCTATACCCAGTCATTTGATCATTGAGGGTGTAATCCTTGCTTTTCCATTTTATAATCCTGTTTTATTATTTCCCAGTGATTCCAACAAGGCAAAAATGAAACATAGTATATATAATGCACTTGATTTACATAAACTGGCAGCTAAAAATCTTGATGTCCTCCAGCCACAGCCAAAGGGGCAGAGGCGATTAGATCCACAGATTCCTGAGCTTCCTAGTGTTTGTTTTCTTATGTGTTTTTGGGCAATGGCCCAGAAGCCTATGCATTGCTGGGCTCTTTGATCAAACAAGAAGTGCACAGCTCCGAGTCCAGGCAACCACTGACATCCAGGAAATGATTCCTCCACCAGCATTTGGCAGAGTGGCACTGATGATGTGAATCAAGACCCCATTATGTGACCACAGCTACCCCATCACATGCTTTGTTCTGCTGCAGTAACTACCGCACAACAAGAGTATTCAACAACTTCTTTCCTCTCCTCTTTTTTTACTGTACACCATGCCCGCTGCTCCTAACAAGACAAAAGTTCCTTACCTCACTCTGTGTTCCTGGGAGTTCACCATGTCCAGGTGCTGCCCTTCCCTTTGGGATAACTCTCTGGCTGCTCTTGCAGGTGTTCAGCACACTTGTCCCCTCAATGCCATGGAACAGAGAAGGACATCACAGCCCTAATCAATAGCTGTCCTCAGGGAGCCTTTTGTAGAATTCTGTTTGGAAAAAGTATGTGGAACTTAACCTTAGATCTCAACAAGGAGGCACTGCTCTCAAGTTTTATTGATTGCAACAATAATATAAAGCCACATGAAAATGCAGGTTGTAGGGCAAAGAGAGAGTTTGGTAAAAATCAGGCACTTGACAGGTTGAGTTCGCTAATCTGAACTCAGGTAGTGACACTTCTGTTTTTATAAAGTTCTCAGTAAATGACATATTTCAATAGGTGCTCCCCTCCACCCAGGACTCCAGTAGTAGTTGGCAATGAGGGTCACCATCTATCTGTCATTTCTACTTTATTTGCTTAACACAAGCAATGAAAAACAAAGGATTGTTTCCTACAGAAATTTCCTGGCCATGTTTAATGAGAAAAAATTGCTGAGGAAGGTTATGTCATTGAGGCAGGCTAATGAATAAAGCTAGTGTATCAAAACATCAATGCTGTATACATGCTAAAGTATTCCAATGAAATATTTTAAATTAATTTGTCATTCAGGAACTGGTTAATGCAGCTATGATTCAGTGAGTTACACTGAACTCTTTCTTTCTCACAAAGAAATTTGAAAAACAACTGTTTTTACAATGGTTATCTGAAGCAGAAACTATGAGTTTTATTCCAGGATGGCATGATTTTTCAATAGAACAAGTTTGGGACCAATACTAAAACATAATATTTGTATATATTAATGAACTACCCAGGAACGAAATATTTTACAAGTTAAGGACATACATGTAAAAACATACAGAATGTGAGAATTTCTGTGTAAGGCACATATGAAGTGCTGTAAAAATGCTGCCTCACACAGAATTCCCTGCCTCACAAATATGTTGTGGTTATCCTTGTTTTAGATAATAATAACAATAATATAACAAAACAATTTTGTATTTTACATTTCTAGTGTTCTCCTTTTCTGACCTTCCTCATGTTTAAGAAGCATTAACACATTATGCCTCATATATCTTTTGGTTTACTATTATTATCATCGACATCATAACACTAAATCTCTACGATAAAAATATTATTAAACTTTTGCAGATAAGTCCCTGGAGAAGAAATTAAACCACAATTGACAAATCAGCAGCAGAACTCAAATGTCTTCACTGCAACTCAACTGATCAGGAACACACAAATCGCTATTCTTTTGGTAGTTAAAAAATAAATAGAGAAGTAGATTCTTATTTCCCATCATAGTGCTGTCACCTCCCAATCTAGATTTACACTGACATCTTCCAGGGCAGGATTAGAAGTTATGAACAGCTTCTGTAAAAGCAGCAGCTATGTGAGCTAGGGCTGCTCTGTCTGCCTAAGGGAGGGATATAATAAAGGTCTAACATCTTAATTTTGGGGAGTTGAAAGAAAATACCCAGATGTTATCAGCTGGTAAAAATGAATACAAATGCTTTCTTTAATACAAATGTGTTTCAATTTAAAGAAAGTGATTTTGGTAATTTTGTGTATTTGCATACAATGGGAAACTGATAAAAAATACATAAAAAATAGGAAATAGGTATAAGCCTGTCCTAGGTTGAAATATAGATGTATTTAAGTATTCTATTACCACCAGCTGTGGGCCGTTAGCTGTTATCACCTGCTAATGACCCACCCTGGATAACAGACAATGGGCCATCAAGGACCCACCGCATGACTCATGGACTTACCTCATCCTATTGTGAGATGCTCTGCCCAGAAGGGAGGAGCCAAGCGTTCCCACCTGGATATAACCTGGCCTTGGAACTGCCTAGTTAGCCCTGTCTATTGGGTTCCCAGAGGACAAGAGCTACCACTGGACCTTCAGCTGGAGACCAGACCTTCAGAGAATCACAATTTCAACTGAACTACTACATTCAGACTGCTACCACCACCCTAACCTGGTGTCAAGTTGTATCTGACTTTGTCAGGGCTTTTTCCTTGTATTATTTCACTTATTTTTAATTTCAACCTTAACTTGTGATTTCCCACTGGTTTGTTTTCAAACCAATACAAAGCCATGATATTGTTTGATAGATGGCTGAAGGGATTTCTATCCTCTCCCTCCTGAGTATTCTGCTCATTTGGCATCAAGAGAAGTCTACATCTCTACCTCAAAGCAGTGCCAACATGACAGGCAAGCAGACCTTAACACCCACAGCTGAGCAGCTCCTACCAAGCCTTTCAGATACACCACAATCAAGGGGTTTCCGTAACCACTTCCTGCTTGGGCTGAGGTCACAACACTCTGGAGATTTTGTACTTTGATTTTTTTGCTTCAGAAAACACTACTGTCTTTGCGAAATGCTTCCCCTTATGAGGAGTCAAGATTCTCAGCGAATGGTCACAGAAGTTTCTTGAGAATATAGGTCAGAATTATTATGTAAGTACTAACAGTAACTTGAATCAGGAGAATGAATAACAGTCTCTAAGTATCATTCACACCATTGTACCACAAATCATCATTTCAGTCATTATTATAATTATTCCTGTAACAGCTCTGGAAAGAATAATTAGTCCTGAATAACCATTAAGGAGGAAAGAAAAGTGAGAAAAAAGAAAATTAGCCTTGTATAATTTAAATGAAAAGTTCATGTCGAAGTATGAAACAAGCAAAAAAATCAAAAAAACACGCGTTTGTTTTATGTATATTCAATATAGAACTATATCACTTCCAAACTGAAATATGCATGAGATTGAAAGATCGATGTGGAAACTAAAATATCAAAGCTAATTAAGAAAATTAACAAGTTGGTATTTTACTGAAAATGCATGTAATTAGAATTACAACAGAATATATATACTTGGAAAAAATCGAAATAAAACACCAGTATGAGAGTTGTACACAGAACGTGAAAATTGGCTGTGAGGGAAGAGCAACCAAGTTTAGTTTACAATCTTTCCTGTGAGGGAAGGGATGACAAGTGTGCTTGCTTGGCTTTGCTGCTTGTTTTCCTCTACTCTGTGGCAGACTGTCAAATCTGAAATGGCCTTAGAATTCAACCAGTTCCTCATTCAGGATGAACAAATGAAATATGTGAGAGAGGAATAATGTGATTAGAATCATCACCGGAATGGTTTTTCCACAAGAAATTCTTTAAAAAGTTGTTTCTTCTGTACTTTCAAATTAATCTCCTTTTGCAAGCATACATACACTACCAAGGAGATGCTCACAGGTGTAGGTGAGGTATATAAATGTGTTCGCTTTCTTACCAGATGTACATTTTAATCCCTGTTCTCTCTAGCTTATTCCCTTCACTTCAAAAAGGAAAGTAATTCCTTTCTTTACCATGAGGGACAAATTGTCCTGGAAAATACCACTTTACCTTTTCAGCCTCACACTTGTCAAGGGTCTTCCAGCCCCTGGTGATGCTGAAGTGCTGCCCCAGATGGACAGTGAACAGTGTTTCCTCTTTAAAAGCACTAATTGAACTCCCAGCAGGTCTTAGTGAAGCACAAAGGGCAGTGAACCAGCAGCTGACGTGAACCTCCCTCCAGGTTCTCCGTGCTGACTTCCTACAATGTTCCCATGGCATTTTTGAGTGTTCTATAAATCTTTTTCTGCTCTATTGAGAAATAATAGTCCTACCTTTAAAAGGCTGGCCCTTGGCCTGGAAAGAAGGATGTCCACAATAATTACGGACATTGTTTCCAGGAGGGTTGGTTTGTCTGTGTGTTTTCATGCCATGGTGTAGAGGGCCAATGTGACAAACAGCATTTTTTGTTCCAAAGTAAGATGGCTACCCTGTAGCAAAGTCAGTTTGAAGAAGATTTTTGTCATTGAACTGGAAAAGAAAAAGATAGGCTTGTCACTTTTCCTCATTTTTTTTGTAGAGGAGGAGTATGTTAAAGATTTCAACAGTGATATTCTTAGACAACTTCAATTTCACATGAAAGCATGTTTCTGCCTCCTCTGCCTCTCCTGTACTATATTGATAGGTCTTTGGTTGTGCCTACTGTTGTGAAGAAAATTAGCTCTTTCTCATTTCCACTTCAAAACACTGCCTGGCAGGACCATCCTCTTCCTTACCTCAAATGCATTTAGTTTAGAAAGTGCCTTAGAGGAAGAT
The DNA here is from genome assembly GCA_013397955.1 of Grantiella picta. Classification (NCBI taxonomy): domain Eukaryota; kingdom Metazoa; phylum Chordata; class Aves; order Passeriformes; family Meliphagidae; genus Grantiella; species Grantiella picta. The sequence goes on from VZRM01005233.1 coordinate 2,030,563, forward strand.
TCTGGTAAAAGTGTGAATACAGTACGTGATTTCAGGAAGGAATACAACTGTATCTGAATATACATGTATATATTAATGCACACACACAAACGTATAGAAATATTTTGCATACGTGCAAATATACTCATAAACATATGTGTGTATTTCTACATACACAAACAAATGTATTAATATACTACTAAACATATAGACCTCAATGCAATGTACAGATACCAGATACCCAATCTAATTTTCAATTAACTTGGCAAAGAGAAGCTGGAGCACTTTGTATGCTCACACCCACATGAACATTTGTCCTTTTCAGCCAAAACCACAAAAATTTTATGGATATGACTGTAAGAGTAATAAAATTAAAATTAAGCAATTAGTAGTATCATCATCAAACTGAAGGATGAAAGGATAAATATGCTGCACATGCTTTGAAAACTCCCTTTCCTTTGCCACTGGGGACATGTCTGCTCTTTACCCAAATGTCAATGATTTGAGGAAGTATGAAAAATTGTGCACAAGGTATTCCTGTGTGTTGAAGTGAATTTTTCCTACGTGGCAAGTCCCAGTGGTCAGAAAACAAAGTGATTCCATGATTTATCAGCATTCAAACAAACTCTGCACAGATTCTCACGTGCCTCGTACTGCCTTTAATATTCTACACAGAATAGCACGTGGTTTTCTGCATACAGATAGATCCATGTGCTAATCCTACAAACTGTACGCTTGTTCAAAATATATATCTGTTTTTTACATGGCCAACTCTTGAATATATTAAGTACAAATGATAAAAGAGTAGCCAAATAGATAAAGAATTATGAGTGAGAACAAAGTTCTATGGAATTCTATTTCTAGAAATGACTTTTTACATTTCACTTGAGCGTATTCCTCTGAAAAGGAAAAATCTTTCCTATGGAAAAATAAAACATGGATTAATTTATTTTTTTCTAATATAATCTTTGTAGAGCAGCACTATTTGAAATCTTGAATTGGGCTATAAGTGTCAGATTCTATGAATATGTATATCTAAGAGATTCTTTGTGAACAATAACCATTAACAATTAATCCATCAAGTTCCTGCTTTCACATAGGAAAACTGGACTGGAGTTTGTCAGGACTTCTAGCTTGCTTTCCAATGCCATGTTCTGCTTTTAAAGGTAGCAAGCATAACTTTTAGAACTTAGCACTCTGATTACATTTTCAGCAAACTCTCTCCACTTTAGATGAAATTAAAAGTCTCAGTTACTCTGACAGTGAAATCCCTACAATTTGCTTCTGAACTGTTCCCTTCAAGCAATGAAGCCATTTAATTGTCTACCAGGCTTCAAAACTTTCCATTCTTATTCTGTTAATGTCTGCATGGAAAAGAATCCCAGTACAGAGTGGACTTCTAAGTAATTTCTGGTTTTCCAGTGATTAACTGGGTAATCACAGTTTGAATAATCCAAGTGTTTTAATTTGTGACTAATTACTGTGTACAGTTGGACAGACTGTGGATAAATGAGCAGTAAGGCAGACAAGATGACTTGCTGAAAGCATTCTGAATTGTCTTGAGAAAACTTCTCATTGCTGTGCCTTACCTGTTTGACTAATAGTGTCTGGCAGTGCTCACAATGTGTGCTCATTTTTGGAAGCTGGAGTGTTTTGGTGAGGAGCAATTTGGAAAATTGTTCTGCAAAACCAGTGAACTCACAAGGTGCAGGGTGGGCAGTGTGGTGTGTTTGCTGTCAACCTGCATGCTCAGTGTACCTCTCAGGCACAGAACTCACTTTTTATCTCTGTCAATTAGGGTGCACTAATCTTTGTCTTTTACATCATTTTGTTGCTATTAAGTTTTCAACAATTCCATAAAGCTCCTTGAATTATTAGGAGAGACAGAGACTTTGTAGGTAGCTGAGGCTCTGGCTAGGCAAAGCCTTCAGTCACACAGCTCTGTGAGTTCTTTGACAGGAACAGCATGGATCTGTTCCAGAAGAGATGATATGGGACAATTATCACATGGGGCAGATTAGAATATAAGATTTAATTTCATCACTGTACATCCTGTAGAAGAGATTTTCATAGGTAAAACTCTATTACTGCCTGCACATTGGCAAAAGAACTTGCATTCAGCAAACATAGGTAAATGCAAATACCAAAGCTGGCACATGTGAAAGGTTATGGATGAGCCTCAAAAGGCACTTGATAATGCAGATGAATAAATATTGTATATTGTTACAAGCCACTTTCATGCAAGTCACCAAGCAAAGTGAAAATGACAATATAAACACATTTCACAGTATGATCAGTGTGATGAGAAGTCTCTTTCATTTAGATCATTTTATTTCTATTTTCTTTTGGCTTTCATAAAGACCACTCATCTGTGAATTAAGTAAATCAGTTCTACAGGTATTTATTGATTTTGGTGGAGACATAGTTATCAGAAAACTCCAGGCTGAAGAAATGAAAAGCCCCTGCTGAGAAGACACTGCGTGAATATTTCCCAGGGCTAATTTAACCTTGTGGAGCAGCAGCTCTGTCACACCTGCAGGAACAGATAATCAGAGGACACTGAGAACACACTGAAGCAGCCCAAGGCCACCAGCCCACGCTGGCATCAGCCTGAGGCTGGGACTGCGACAGGAGCCGAGGGGCAGCAGCTGCCCCATGCACATGGAGAGCTCAGCAGCACACATTTGTACCTCAGGAAGCAAAGAGCACCCAGAGGGACTTTCCAAGCCCTTAGCTAGGTGCTGTGAGGAAAGCAGCACCACGTCTGGCTCTGCACCCGCTGTGGGGATTGCAGGAGTCACTAGGTGACTGTGCTGTGGGGATGGTTGTTATTAATTATAACAGCTTGGTGCCATTAGTGCCAACAGCTGCATCTCCTCCCAGCTGGAGCCCCTATTAAGGAATGATCATTTACAGCATGTTTACTCCTGACCACTGCATGAATGGACCTCAAAATGCTAGAAAGCCGCTAACAGTGTAAGACAAGTAACTGATTAAAAAACCAACCAAACTAACCAAAAACAAAACCAACCCAAAACTGAATCAAACAAAAAAACCCCAAAAAATCACCCCCCCCAAAAAACCCCAAACCCCAAAAAACCACAATGAAAAAAACCCAAAAAATCAAACCAAACACCCCAGAAAGAACAGCATGTCTTTCATCTACCTAGGCCTTTACATATGGACAGGCAAAGGGAAAGTTGCTTTTGCTTTCTCTGACATACCTGGAATTCCTGAGATTTAAACCAATTTTAAGAGAAAATTATGCCATTTAGATTTTTGAGAAAATGGAGGCTACCTATTTAAGACCTTCTTGGGCTAGTAATAGAAGTTTGTGTGCTGGAAACCTTCTTTGAAATAAACCTGAAACAAGTTAGCTGGCAGGTAGGTTTGTGCTGCAAGGGATTCTGACAGCCTGTCAAAGTTCCACTTTTCTCACATTCAATCAACCTCTCTCTTCTAAAGAAAGCAGAAAATATGTCAAAATGACAGCTGCCGAAGCATAGCAGGAACAGCAGCCAGCTAACTGCTAGGCCTATTACCTTAGGAAAAAAATCAGGGAAAACTTGTGTAAATGGCACACACTGAATAGGGTTATAATTTGTTTGGTCAAGTAGCTACTCAATTAAAGATTAATTAACCCTTCAGCTACTGTTACTAATGTCTCCACAACTATTTTTAATTTTATTTTTTATTTTGAGGTTTTGGCTCATATAGCAGGAGCAAACTGATTTACAATGGGATTACTTTGATGCTCCTAATGACTTTCCAAAATTAATTTGCCACAACATTGAGTAGAATTAATTTGAAAGCAAATCCAGCAGAGACAATAATATAATTATATGGGATTTTAAACTGCTATGTTATATTGGGTCAATATAATCTTGATGATCTTAAAAGCTGGAGGAAGAAATAACAATGGTTTTTTGTCTGAGGTCTCAGTTACTGCTTGTGCTCTGCTCAGCAGAATTTAGTATGTGCAGAGGGCATCACACTCTCACCCAACCTGTCAGATAACAGGAGGAGATCCAGCTCAGATCTCTGTCCCATTCCCTTCAGCTTAGTCCTGGTTTTGCCAGCAGTACATTCCTTTGGCAATGGCAGGAGCCTGGTCTTAGGCTGGAAGGCCTAAATGCAACTATTTCTCTGAAATATCTGTCTTTATACTCAGCTAAGCCTGACTGGAATCTCAGGACAAAGAAAGGCAATGCTCTGACTGCATGGCTCAATTCCAAAAGTCTTCTGCAAACAACAGAGCTCCTCAAGCTTCTCACAGAAAGGTCATAAAAGCCTTTCTCTGGGAGAATCTTAAGCAACATAAATATCCAAGAGGCTCCTGACTGTAAAGGTGTGTGTTCACAGAGAGATGTGAGACAGGGACGAAGCACATGAACATGGAGCTCCTGGAGATAGAGTTGCAGGGTGGATTTGTCCTAACACCTTGAACTACAGACTTTACCCTTGACATCTTGCACTTAAAAGTTTGAAAAAGAAATGGCATGAGGCTTTTTGTAAGAAGGTGGGAGGCTTTAGATGGACAAGATACAAACACTGTAGAAGAATACATCTGAAAAGCAGCAAAATGGTACAGATAATTATTTGTTAGAGCTGGAAACAATCCATCCCATCTTCCCATTGTGGGAAAATATGAGTGATATATGTTATTTCCAACCCCCTCTTTAGTAGCTTTTAGTGCATCTAATTGCACATCTTCTAACACAAAGTAAAAGCAGACTAAGTCCTACCAGGGAAATCATCTCACACAAAATCCAACCACTTCAATTTATATGGCTTAATCTTTACTCAGCAGATCCTGCTTAGGTTTTGAAGTGCAAAGTGAAGTAAATCTCCTTTTAAGGGCTGTAGTCATCCACTTGCTCACTATGGCTGGGAAACAGCCTGCTGTGTGGGATGGGAATCTCTGCTCTGTTACACTGAGCTGTTCAATAAGGCTCTGAGAGCAAATTCCTTCCAAGTAATTTCTAAAGGAGAGGTTTCCAGCTGTGAGGCAAGTTTGCTTGTGTTGTATGAGCACCCTAATTACTCCACAAAGAGCATTATGTTCTCATACCCAACCTTGGAGAGAAATTATAATGATACTGCCGTGATAAAAATGGCAGTGAGCAACAGTCCCAAGAAAATCAACTTCAAGAAGCCATTTTTGCTGTAGCCAACTGTGCAGTCTTAGTCACAGCCTTGACTTTCACACACCTCATTTCGAGAGAACAAAAAGCTGAATTCCTGTATATTACTATAAACAGCCCCCACACAAACCTTAAACCTGCTTTCTTTACAACTTCCATCTGCCTTGTAATTTGCCTGTGCTTGGGAAAGCAGCAAAAACTTTGAACTGGTATGACACATCCTTCATTCTGTCTCATTTTTTCATCAAGGATGCTTGACAGGCCTAAATTCTAACATCAAAACAACAGTTGGGAAAGAAATGGCAAGCTAAAGGACTAGACTTCTGTTCTTTGGTTTTAGGAAGCTTCCTTTTCACGTTGTTTGGTGGCAATACAAAACACCAAAAAAATCAAAACCAAAACAAAATCCCAAACCAAAGAAGCCTCATAATTAAGGCATCTGCAGAGTCATGGCAGCCCTGGAGGATTTACCTGTAAGAGTCCAGCACTGCTCAGTAATTCCAATTCTCAGGCTGTTAAATACAGCTAAGCTCAGTGCAGGATTACAAATTTAGAAAGGAAGAGAAAACCAGGTCCCTGTTCTTTACAAGTGCTCATATTTTTGTTTATTTTTAACACACTTCCCTGTATAGACAATAACTCCTGAGCTATTTCAATCTCTCTGACTCAGTCCCTGTGTCAATCATGAGCCAAGCATTTCACACACAACAATCTTCACCTGACATTAATTCCTGATGTGGTGAAAACACACTGAAGGGATTTTGTAAATAGTTATTTACCAGAGTCTGCAATTAACACATCTCCTATTAAAACATGATCATTTGCATTCTTTTCAAAATTAACAATCTAGGTAGAGCTTCACTGACCTGCCTGGAGAGTGAAGATGACAATATGCAAAGAAGATGCAGCAGAACAGCAACAAAACAGTGATTACAGCTTGGTGAAGCTCCTACCCTGAATGATGTGCCCTAGAGCCATTTACTGAGGGAGAGAAAGGTGGGCAAAAAAAGAGAGCATTTCTCTGTAATCAGAAACTATCAAAAGATAGGACAGGATTTATTTAGGATGCATGAGCTACATGCATACACCAGAAAATGAACTGGAACTTGCATGTGAGATCAGCCCCTAATTATGATATATGGAATTATTTCCTCATAGTCTGCGAGCTGCTTGGAAATAGGGCTTTGCTGCAGGCTCTTGATGGCATTTGGTGCTCCCAGGCGAGAAAATCAAAATCAGAGCTATGATTCTTCCATTATCATAAGAATATACCAATATATGGTTCTAAACCCCCTAAAACATTGCTGTGCTCTGTGTCCCTCATTCTTAATCCCAAGTCTGCAGAGCTCTAGCTTGATGCACACAGCTTAATTACAAAGCAGTCTGTCTCACTGCATGTTGGAAGTGACATGTTCTCCGCCTAAGGGATTAACCAGAAGGGAAAGTTGATCTGAATATCCTGGGGTAGCAGATTTCTATTGACTCCGTGAATCTCAGAACTGCTCATGCAGTAAACCAGGAATTTTATCCAGCAGGAAAATGAGATCAAGACGTCTCAAGGGATCATGGAAACTTGTGCCCCTCATTTGAGCATGAATAACATGATAATCATCACATCCTCCTGTAACTGCCTGTACCTTGATCGAAATCAGAGAAAAGAAATGTAATTATAGATACATAGATCTACAGCTTACAATGTGTGGGCATTAATTAGATCCATTTTTCTAACACTTTCTAATGAGGTGTTCTAATCCAGAGCTAGTTAAAAAAAAAAAAAAAAAGAAAAATTTTATTTTGATTGTCATGTTAAAAATAGCACCCGAAACATACACATTGTTCCTTTCACTCTTTTTAGGACTTATCATCAAAAAAATGACAAAAATTTTAAGCAAAGAATGAAATTATTTTTAAAATGTAATTTGAAAATTTTGAATAAATGTCTCAACCCAAAAATGTTTAATTCAAAATTAATGATACAGCACATATACTAAAAGATGTTACTCCTCTCTGCCAAAGTCTGATTCTAAGTAACCCACGCTTTTAGTCCTACATGTTGTGACAGCAAATTGAATATTACTCCAGATTTAAAATGCTTAATGAGTTAAACCTAAACATGCAAAATATTTAGTAAACTTATATTCAATGACTTCCATAAAAATATACTCATATATTTCAATATATTTGTCTTGAAATGGGATTTAGTGGTTTTCTAAAACTGCAAATGTATTTTTCAGAAAGGATGATATAGCAAAGGTAACAGAATTGTGTTCTCTTCCAGTTTTTCTTTCCTAGAAAATATATACTCTCTATTTTCTGGTGAAAATGTGGTCTTTCACAATCAAGATAAAATAAATTTAACTGACTTGTTTCCATGAAGTATTTTCAACAATGATCAGCAGCGCACAATAATCTGTGTTATATGTTGTGCACTGTAACTATAGACCTGCTGTGTTTGGGATGCTTAGGAACATCACACCAAGAAACTTTCAAATTGTTCACTCACCACTGAATTTAATTTACTCAGCGAAGAGACCAAAATGTATTAATATAATTATTGGGTAAATATATTTAAAAATACTACATTCTCTATGGAGTAGCAGATTTAATAACCCTCATGACTTATTAAGGATAAAATATCTTCTCTTGCCTCTCCGATACACATCAGAGATTGGATGGGTTGGTGCCAAGATTTCCTCCTCTGTGTGACTGTCAGTTCACTACAAACTGCTTAAGAGAATATGTTTTGGTTCATAAGATCATTGGATCTAAGCTTTAATTTGAAAAGCTCTCATCTTTGTATGCTGCTACATTTCCTTTCTGTGAATTAGTGTAGCTTTAGTTTTATCAGCATGATGGTTGGGGATCCACAAGAAAGCTCTTCTTAGACCAACAGAAAACTAATTCTATTTGAGAGAGAAAAAAAAATCTATTAACAGACATCTAGTGCTTTCACAGGATTGATTCTTTTATAGAGCACTGGCACTTTTGGATGACCTGGCAGCAACAAAATCAAAGTGGCCTGTGCTATTTGACAGTTAGACAATCAGTTATTCACACAAGCCTGCTAAGCTCTTTTCGAACTCCTGCAGGAAGGAGAACTTCAATTGAGAGTCAAGAGTAAGTTGTCCCTGGTGTTGCTCAAACCAGAATAAAAGCAGGCTGTCCATCTCTCCTGTAATCTCAAATTCTCAAAATATGACTCGCAGCTCTGTTTTTCCAGAGCCACCCTTCATGCATTGCCCCAGAGCTCTGCTGCTATTGCACACTCCGCAGGGACTGGATTGTAATCCCTCCAGCTGAGGGCTTCAGCCATTCCTGCAAGCACCTGGCACTGCAATAACAAGAGAAGGAGAAAAACAAAGAGGTGTCTTTGCTCTTCACAATGAACTGTGAAGGGGGTGGGAAACCTTCAGACTGTATTGTTTAAAAAGATAGAGACTGTAGAAGTCATGGATCTTTCATCTCTCCACTCCTTCCTTCTGCCCCTGTGTGATGGAACAGTCACCCCATGAGGATGCAAACAGTGAGTCCTCAGCCCTGCAGACGGGTGACACAAGAAAACCTTGGTGCCTCGATTTCATATTTTGTCACAGTTACAATTATTGCAGAGTTTGTTTAGAATGCAAGCTCTTCACTGACTTCAGCTTTGTGCTGAGCACTGGCTGTTCGAGTGAGCCATGTGATGCTGTTACTGCTGCAATATTAGCACATGAAAATGGCTTTTCGGCAAACAACTAAATCAGAGACAAAGCATGCTATGCACAGACTGTAATTATGGCTGCACACTTTTTCATCATGGAGTGAAAAAATTTAGAACAGTATTTACTGTTGTAATTAAACTGATTCCCCCAAGAACTACAATGAACTTTAGGACGTGATAAATAAACGCAGCAGCAAGCTGTTCCTTTGAGATTTACACTCTGATGATAAGATCTCATGAGTTCCTGGAGAGAGAAGAAGAAGGTACGTTCATAATTTATCTTCTTCAGCCCTGGTCCAAAACCTATTAGAGTCATTAGAAGTCTTTAAATTGATTTTGCCCAAAGTTCATTCCAAAGTAATTTTATTCTTGAAATACAGGTTTTAATTTTCTAATGCTAAAATTAAAACAGAAATTGCTTATCATTTCCCTTTGAAATAAAGGGTTTAATATTTACTTTAGATAAAAATGATTGTGATATTTTTCACCCACATTTTCTCTAGAGAAACAAAAATATTTTCTGACCAACAGTAAAGATACTTTTTATAGATCTGCACAACCAGCATCAACGAATATTTAGGAGAATTTGAAGTGTACATAACTGGATGAAAATAGCTTTTTTTTCAAAACAACCTTCACATTTAAACAAGAGGGCAGAAGTTCCTCTTTCTGCATGCTTATTTAAAGGTCTATTTCTCTCTTCATGCTGTTATGGTTTTCTCCAACAACAGAGAAATAAAAGATTCATCAGTGCCTCATAAGCCTGGCAGTACTGCATGTGACCTCTGGGCTCTTGAAAAGGAGAGGACAGGAGAGCTGGGCTGGCTCGGGGCTGGGAGCTCAGCCTTTGATTCCTGTGCCTGTAATGACAATGTTTATTTCACCTGCTGCCCATCTGGGGAAACATTCCAGGAGAGGAAAAATAATCTGTCAGCTGTGTGGTTGAAAGAGATCCAAATATACTGCAAGCATTGAGGTGGCTGCCTACAGGAGGGTGAGAAATAATTTGTATTTATTATAATTGAACTTTATTGCCAGGGTTGGGTTTCCTTCTTCTTTATTCAACTTCTGTATTCAGTATGGCTTTTTTAAAATGAATTTTCTTCTCAGCTTTCTCCAGCACACTCAATCAAACAGACTCATACTTCCAATTGTGTGCAGTAAGAAGTATCTATCTCCTCCCTGAGAAGACAGACAACACGAAAGGTTTTGGGGAATGCTCCTTTCTGAGCTGTGATTCTTCCTGTGGTACTTATGGTCACTTGCATCACTTCATAGAGACAAGGAAAACTCACCAGAGATAAACAGTGATATTTATACAGAACACTGCTACTGTGGGAAGAACAACAGGTGACTTGACTTGGCAGAGGGAAAAGTAGCTGAGGTTGAGCACATGAAACCTGGGATTTCATATCTTCTGTTCAGGTCTCTTCCACAGAGATATGGAGTATATTGGATAAAAGCATTCTCAAAAAAAGGCTTTACTGCTATATATTCACTAAATGGGAATACCAGAAAGGAAGTACTGTCCTTTATTTCAGGTAATTTCTGAATTCACATACTTATTTCTGAGTGTCTACATTTTTTTTTTTTTGCAAGTAAAGGTATGTCAGTCACCTGATATTATTGGTGTGTCAATGATACCATTTTTAAAGTAGATGCTCAGAGTACAACAAAATGGTATACTACAAAGCCAAAGTCTTTTAAGAAACTAAATATTTGATGGAACAAGACACATAAATCCCCATCTAATTAGTCTTTTAAAACTAGACAGTTACTTTTACTACAGTGACAGGCAGTTACTCTCCCATTCAATCCCCCTGGAATGAACAGACTAGTTGGACAAGACAGTAATTAATAATGGAGTAACACATTAGCTTTTTTGAAGACACAATGTGAACACAATCCCACCTTACAAACTTAGCGACTAAATTTTTCAGATGAAAGGACAGGTTCCTGTGATCAAAGTTTGAATTTCTAATGAACAGACTTGCATTTTTTACAATGACAATAATAACAGAGAGGATTAATTAACCAGCTTTTCCAGTCCTACCTAAATGATTACTTTCTCTCTAATCACAATGCAGCAATTTTAATAGAGCAGAAGCAAGAATTTGCACGATTTGGTCTTAAGTATATTAGCTTTGTTCATTCTGAAGCAACTCATCCTTCCCCTGGGGATGTACACTGTCATTTTATTTAGTTATTCTACCTATTTTTACTTTAAAAGAAAAAGAGCATCTTTGACAAAGACCCCTGGAAACAAACTCAAGGCATCTCACTGTTAGATACATTCTGATCACAAAGTTTCCTTCAATCTTGGTGGTGAATATAAGTAAGATATACCCCTTGTTATGTAAATTACAGCTACTGGAACAAAACCAAAAAACTGATAGGATAGAAAATGTTGAAAGCAGCTGTCTGGTGCATGTGACATAAAATCTTAAAATTAAGAAAGAAAACTTCAGTTTGGACACAGCCTGCCATGTCTTATAAAGGTTCTTGCTATTGACTCAAGGTGCTCTTATGTACAAAGGTTTTATTTTGTGGAAACTCAAAATCTCATGAGCAATGTAATGAAAAAAAGTCAACAAAGTCAACATCCCTTCTCAGTAGCCCTTTGTCTTTTGGTGAGTGTCTAGTTGCCATTCTGAGAACATTGAATAAATAATTTAGGATCTCTTCTAAACAGTAGAGATGTTAAAAAGATAATCCAGGACAGAATTTGGACTCCATCTGATATTAACACATGGCAAAAGAAAATCCTCTCTCAGGATCATTTTATACTGTTTGGTAAGCTATAATTGTCAAAAGGACGGATCACATCAGAGTGGATGATTATCTAGAGGTGTGAGACCACAATAAAAATAACTTTTTCTCCTTGAATCCATGCATCTGCATTTAACACAAAGAAACAGAGAGCATAAAATTGAAGGAAGGATTAGCATGCAAGTGGTAAGCATGGTAGGCTACCACAGCTATCATTTGAGCAGATGCCAGAAGAAGGAAATACTGGTCTACACAAGACAAAAGAACCCGAAGAGTTTGCAAATCTCATGCAACTCAGCTGCATGGGTAACTTGACTGCTGGAGACAGTCTTTATTAATACTGAGGGAAAGAGAGAAACCTGGCAGGGACAGAACCTGAGGGCTGGAATCTCCAGGAGTATCTGAGGGAAGTCACCCTGGCAGCAATCACTGGACAGCGGAGATGTGCACAACAAGTGCTCACAGCACTCCCACAGGTTTGTGGCCTAACCAACAGAATAATTTATCTCTGTATGTAGATGAGTACTACACGTGCTGCTGGTTATTTCTGAACTTTGAAGAAGAAAACCCTCTAAAATAAATAAGCAATGTTTAAAAGATCACAGTAGGCTTTGGAGCTTTAGGAAGGTAGATAAATGTTTTTGATAGCCTTTAAAAAGGAGCACAGAGGATAATTAATAGAGACACTGAGCTCGTAATAGTTAAGAAGAGAAAATAGGTCTCCTGACCATATAAGAACTATTACTACTTTCCAACAAAGATAAACTCTTAAAGTACTCCTAGAATCTTTTGTTTACTCTGACTGTTTTTCAAAACAGCCTCATTTCCAAGATTCATTTCTGCAATTGCTTCCAGCATACTCATTTGCTGCACACAGGAAGCAACCCCTCTGTCTCTTTTTGCCCTGTACAATGAATAAAGGCTCTTCAGTCTTTCTCACCACAGTCCCCTTGGCTCAAGGTGGTTATGTGCTGTGCAACAGAACACAGGGAAAGTTTGTAAAAGGTTGTCCAATAGATGAGGGCTGTTTTCTTTTGTGTTTTATCCTGTCATATTCTCTTCACAGCTCTATACTAATAACGCAGTTCATGTTACATTCATCAACGTGCCCTATACTCTATTATAAAGTACTTATGCTGCCATTAATAATGTATATACTGATAATGCTTTTGATTCCAAAGTGCCCTAAAACACTTCACTGAATACAGCCCCAACCTGTAAGTGAATGTGGCTCCCATGTGCAGCCCTCTTCAAGCAAAGGGGGACAACACCTTTTGCAAGGTCAGTTAACATGCAAAGGATACAAAAAATGCAAATTAATGTGGGATGCACCACAGGATCTAACCAGCAGTGCTAATTTCTAAGGCTGAAGATTGCAAGCTGAATGAACTGAGGGGAGACAGCTTTGGCCCAGCAGAGAGGGCAAGTGTGCATTCTGCCTCATGGGAGCACTGCCTTTAAAGAACAGCTGGAACAGAGGTTGAGGAACAAACCATTGGTACAGAGATAAAATAAGCAGATACACACATAGCACTGTATTGTTAAAATTCTCATTTTCTTGGTTGATCACTTCCTAACCCTACTGAATTGATCTGCCTACCCATCACGCTTATACTGAGCAGAAAACCCAACTCTTTTTTATAAATATCAAAACATAGTTTTTCATATCCATAAGCTTCTTCACTTGTATATGCTACGACCAGAAATAACAGCAACACGAAAAGAGCCCGAGCTTATATCTGAACCAACCAACACCTCATGGACGTTACAAAAAAATTATTTCTCCTATGACACCTTCCTCTTAAAATGTAAAATGTAGCTGCACAAGGATTTTACACAAAGAAAAACTGCAAGTACATGTAGCATTGTATAAAGAATGGCTGTCCTTAGAGGGAGGCCCAATGAAATGGATAGTTTTGATATCGCATGGTCAGTTGTTAGTCAATAATTTAATTAACCTAATGCAGAAGTATGAAGTGATGACTGAGATAAATCTCAACTGTATAAATGGAAAAATGAGTCAATGGAAGTGGCAAAATTGACAGGCTGCATTCAGAGGGTGGTGACAATGGGGAGGGTTTTGTCACATTAAAATTTGGGACACAAACTTTGCAGAACGGTATGAGGGAAATCTGATCCTGCTTTTCTTTATTCCAAAGTAAGAAGTGCCTTATGGAAGTAACTTCACATTTCCATAGACTGGCCATTCAGGTGGACAAAATAGGCACAAATCAATTATTTATGATGGAAGCTTTGCCTTCCAAAGGGAGGACTGTATCACTGTATCTTTGTTTTGTTTAAACAGGACAGTGGAAAAGATTCACCATATTTTCTGAGAGTTGTTGGAAGACAGAAAAATGACAAACTGTGAAAAGGGCATATTTTTTCATTAATAATGAAGCTGGAGTCCATAATCCAGAGTTTTGAGCCTTTAATTTACAATTTAACTGGCAGCTCAAACATCCGGATAAGACAGCAACTGAAATAACATTTTATCTAAAGGCTTATCTCTTCCATCAGAAAGGGTATGAGGAATTAATTCTAAGTTTATCCTGTGAGATCACAGAAGGCAAAGCTGGAAAGATATGCTGGATTAATCCTCCAATATCTTAAAAGCAAAACTCATTGGAGAGGCCAATAGACAAGGGGAAAAACCCAGCAAATAGTAAATTTGGCGAAGGTTACTTGCATTTTTAATATGTCGTGAACTGACTTCTATTCTTCCAAATTATTTCAGTTTTTCATTGCAAGTAGATGTATAAAGTAATAAATGGCTCCAATAAAATATTTCTTTTTCTGATCTATAGTTAAAAATTTAGCACGAGCTCTTGGCATCTCTCAACTTGTGTGTGAGAACACAAGATGTAAATCAGGTCCTCTGTCACAGCAGCACCCCAACAAAGCCTTGTTCTTCACCATCTGGGTGGATTAGGCCTCCTCTGAGTGAGGGTTGGAGATGAACTACTGAGACCACTTCAAACCTAAATTATTTTTTATTCTAGGTGCTTACTCTATTCTCAGCTTAAGCAATAATGTATTTATTGTTCTTTTATTTCATAAGAAAATTTAATGAAGTCTGTATTTCCTTCAGTCAAAAATGGTCTGAAGCTCATAGAGGAAAGGTAAGGACTTTGTGTTTATTGCTCTGTCCATACTGTAGTCAACAGAACAAATCAAAGCTGAGCTGCCATTTAACATTTGGAACAAATTCCAAAATCAAAGATGGATTTTGTTACAGAGTCAAGACTAGTGTGATTTTTGTGTTTAGATAACAGCTTTCCACATGTGCCTTTTTGAAAGCGATTCATACAGAATCTGCATTTATTTCAGCAATAATTAATTATTGTGAAATTTTACTCTTCTGTTGCTGTTACTCCCTTTCAAACCTGACAGTGAAAAAAAAGCTCTTCAAGGTCTAAGAAATACCAGTTCTCTGCTGCTGAATCCCAGAAATTCTCACAACTATTTGTCCCAGACCAGTGGCCCCATATGCTCTTTTGACAGACTTTATTTAAAAGTTGATAAAAATAAACAAAGCCTATTTTGCAAACTGAGAAGCAACATTTACTGGAAAAAGAAATATTGTTAAACTTTCACCTTTCTGCTTGTGGGAATTCTCTGATAACCAACATAAAACACCTTTCAATGGGCAATTTCAACCTCTGGAAGCAGCTGAACCATGTTAACACTGAATGCATGAAAAACCCAAAAAGATTAATTCAGCTTGTTTCTCAGTTGAGCAAATTAGCCCAAACTTAAGTCACTGATAATCCAGTGAAGCAAGTTTTCGCACAGAAGCTGCTTGATTTATTTGGCAGTTACAAGAGCAGACAGTCCTATAAACACAACTGTTTAACATGCAGCATCTTGAGATTTTTAAGAGATCAGGTAAAGCTGATCACACACTTTTGAGTCATTTGATTAGATTTCTTGGCTCTTGTATTAGAGGCTTAACACTCTCACTCATAAGTAGAAAACAAATGCTGGTGAAAACCTCATGCTCTTACTCAAATAGTAAAACCTGCTTTTTGCAAAGTTAAGACATTTTACTTTCCAGAATCTGTTGATACTTTCACTTTTTGTCAATAACAAAAATTCAATCAACAGACTAGAAATTCAAAAGGTGTAATGATTTTTCTTTTTCTCCCCAAACAGCTTTTCTGTATTAATCACATAAAATGGAAAGACTGAGCAGTCCAGCCATTTTCACACTAGATCCATTCAACCCTGATTAATGGAGGTGTTTTGGAAACTGATACACTGAGAAGATTCACAGCATTCACTGCTTCTCACACTTCTCCTTTTAGCCCTGGAAGTGTCTGTGAGCACAAACCTAACTTGTAAAATAGAAAATTGGCTACTTAAGCCAAAAGGTTTCTTCTGACACTTAACTTTATGGCACTATTTGTCAGCTAATGAAAAAAACACTTCACAGGAAATACATACATACTATAACGTTGGGGCAGATTATTCTGGACCACACACATATGTTTATAACACCTCAGAGTTACTCAGACCTAAAATGAGCATTCAGGCAGCCTAGAATATGTTCATTTTATCTGCAGTACAGTTTGTCCCTGATTGTTGTCCGTCCTGCTTTGAGACAAGTAGCAAGGAACATCATTCTTGGTTAGACCAGGTATGAGGATTTGGGGTACATCTGGTTCCTGGAATGCAGGTAATTACAAGGATTATTTTAAATGTATGCAATTTTTTTTCTTGTTTAATGCCTTGATTTGCCAATAAAGCAGTGTGATATGTTAGTGCTCAGTGTGTCAGTAACATAGGACAAAATTCCATATCGTGCATTGACTTTGTCCGAATTATGTAACAGCTTCGAATGTAAAAGGATTATAGGATTATTGCAAAACTGCACAAAGATCGAAACACTGCTCTGTGGCAGAGTTAATGCTCACACATGAATAGCTGGGCTTAAAGGCGTCCCAGAAGAGAGGCACAATTAAAACACTGCGAGGGACTGACAGCTCCAGCTCAGCCTGACAACAGACACATCCCCCACGGCAGACTGCTCCCTCTGAGCCCAGACCCACCACAGCAGAAATATGGCAAAAAATTATGTCACAGCACTGGCCTTGTGTGATGGAGGATGTCTGGTGACAACACACACACCTGTGTGCCACCCACCACAGGCACTGCATCTACACAGGGAGCTGCACCTTGCCAGTGACTGCAGACAGTAGAGCCACCTGAGTGCAGGTGACCATGAAGGTTTTACCTCTACGCTACATCTTTGTTGCTGTTGAACCGCTAGCAGAGAGAAGAAGTCCAGTCTTCAGTGTGGCAAAATGTCTGTTTTTATTAATCAATTTCAACTTATATAGACTGTCAACGACCACCAGGATTGGTCAGTTCAAAACCTCCCCCCAGGCCGACTGGCCAGGCTTGAACCGTCCATATCTCGAGAGACTGTTTTAACAACATCGAAACTTTATCTTTGTTTATAAAACATAGGAAGAAGAGAGAAAAATTTCTCACAGGAAAGGTCTGTGCTCACCACACATCTTCACATCAAGAAACTGTATCTTTACACCATCTGTGTTTCTTTCCCCCATATCACTAGAAGAAAAAAAATCTTCAACTCATATAAAGGTGTAGTATCTCCAAGTAACTATGAAAAATGTCTCATAACAATGAAAATTTATCTTTTCCTAGGCTGAAGGATTTACACATGACTGCTAACATATTCTTGGTCTGCCTCATTTTTTACATTTCTTGACTTATTTTCCCTAGTACAATGGTGTTGGTTTTTGTTTGTTTTAAATTGAAATAAGCTACTAGTACTTTTCTACCTCCAAAAAAGCAGAGTCCCACTAAGAGAAAGACTGAGCACAGCACACACGGCTGGCTGGACAGTCTGCACACAGGCAGCTTGAACCAGCCACAATCCTTGCCACTTCTTCCCCTCCTGCAGGCTGTGGACACAAAAAAGGCATTCCGTGTTTCAAGCAGGGAGCAGATAATGTTGGATGGTTAAACTGTTGCAGGATCTACACGGCAATTCCACATGAACAAAACATACTGCAGGAGCGGCAGACAAGAAACGTGAAAATGCTGCTGCTGTGTTATCACAACACCTACAGTACCAACCCCGTGCCCTGCAATCTTCCTTCCCTGCCCAGTGCTCACCCTGCTAAGCCTCCACCTCTGCCCTGGCCCTTCCTGCCTGTTCTGGAGCTCAGCTGTGCTGTCTGAGCAATCTCCTGCTGCAGCAGCAGCAAAAGGAGTGGGACTGGGGCTGAACTCCTCATTTGCTGCCCCCAGCTGCTGCTCCCCTCCCTTTTCCTCACAGAATGGGGCAGAAGAGCACAGTCACTCTAGATGCATAGTGAGTGGAAATCTGTGGTGCCTAGGAAAGGAACATAGGAAAGGTGTTTTCTTTCTGGTAGCAGAGAAGATGAAAAAGCTTTCCACTGTCATTTTGAACTGCAGCTTCTGTTGTTAAACCCATTAATCTTGATCTACAGCAAGATCGAAGTGAAAGGACACCTCCTAAGTGGCCCCTGCTCTTGAGATGTACTGAGCACTGTCCAGGAAGTTCTGCAGTACCACAGCACTTGGTGGGCAACAGCATTTTTTATTCAGTATCAGACTGTGGAATTTAAGGTGCTGCTCATTACCAATAGGAAGAAGGGCAAATCCTAAGAGACAAGAAGAGGACTGAACATGTACACAATAAAAAAAAAAAAAAATTAGCTGGCCGTTACACAGGTTTCTTCTTCTTTTTAAAAAGAAGTGTTAGAATGTTGGCACAAACTCCAAAGATGCCTGAGCTGAGGTGTGACTACCATCAACAAATGAGTTCAACCTTGCCTCTGGGGAGGTTGACAGCAAAATTCCTTTTTGTCTTCAGTGGAACAAATTCATTACTGATATAAGTTCATTAATATGCTGACTATAGCTGGCTGAGCAAAAGAAAGGCTATGGGGATTCAAAGGAGAAAGTAAGATGGATCAGATGGCTGGGTCATAACAGATGTAAAATACTGCAACTCTAAAGTACCAAATTAGGTGCATACCTACTCTCCTAAGATTGCACCCTCATTACTGGGAACAATATTTAAATCCACATAAGAGTAGAAAAGGCAGGATTACTCTGTGTGACACGGAACTAATATTGTCTTTTGAGCTTTTCCCTTTAAAAAAAATTAGGTTGACAGCTCCAGTGTCCCTTTTGCCAAAATTTATGATACAATTTGCTGAATTATATAAAGCCCTAGCAAGAAATGACACATGTGGGATGACTTTTTATTTGAAATTGTGTTTCTTATACCAAGGTTCATCAAGCTGTTTCATATTTATTCCTCTGATTAATGATATGTCAGAATTCTAATTCTAGCACCAATTTATTGCTTGTTGGCAATTGGAGAATGAAATAGCTATGTAGGCAACATGCAATATTGATTTTTATCCATCTTCTTTGAGCTCCAGTAAATGATTCCCAAATGTGCTTTGTTGTTGCAACCTAACTAAATATTACAGTCTTTTCCTATCATCCAATAATGCTGTTACTGATGTAGCATATTCCTTAAAGAGCAACAGCCTGCTAAGATTTGATGTCAGGTAGGCTGAATTATAGGTTTTCTATTTAAAAATTGTTACTATTCAGTTATCTCACTCACAGAGACAGATCATATCTTTCAGAGGTTATTGGATATTGGTACGTTTTTTAAGCGTGCTGAATAAAATAATAATAAAGGATAAGTGTGCTTTCAACCGTTTTAATATGAAATTCGGAGTATTTAAGGTTACTCCATGCAGAAGAGCAGAGATTGGAGATAATGCAAAATTTGCAGACCCACCTCATGTATTTTTGAGTTGGATCCATCATAACATCCATCTGACCAGAGATAGCTGACTGAGGCAGCCCTAGAGAAATAAAAAATCTCCTCAAAGGCAGCCTCAGCACCAGGTTTTGCACTTGTGTAGTCAGTGTGCCTTTATAGAGATTCAGAGCATGAACTTCTCTGTGAGGCAAGAAGAAATGACTATTTGCATTTGAGATAAAATGATTTGAAAGAAGGCTTTCACATCCTCTTTAATATGAGGAAAGGAAGTTGATCATAATCTTGATTAGGCAAGGGATGAAAATTTTAATTGGGAACGATGCAGACAAACTTGGAGGAGGGAAAGAAAGCAGCTCTTGGTAAATTTGTGGTGCACACATGCTGAACGATGGAAAGGTGCTGCTAGGGCAGGACTCGTTAGACACTGTGTGCATGAGGAGAAGAAATTTGACTGTTCCTGGCCAGTAATAAAATTCAACACATAAAGTAACATGCTCAGCATTATGTTTATGAGTGCAGTAACCACATACTTTGTGTAATTCTAGAGCTACTAAGATATGGAAAAAGTAATTTGAAGGGAAAAGAAAAAGATTTAGATCGGATCCACAGCCCATATTTTCTAAAGCTTGACTTTCAGTGCTCTTTAAGCAGGTAAAAAATGCCCAGGGGGATTTTTTTAAAGGCTTTCTTTCTGGATTTATTTGTCTGTAAGATGTTCAAAATCCCCTGTTTTTGAAAATATGGTTCTTAGCTTCAAGATAATGCCAGATGTACCAACCTTCAAAATCTTCTTCATTTGGATGCTCTGGTGCTTATATGATACAACTTTTTTATATATTTTCTTTCAGAAAAAACGTTTGAATTTTAATTAAGAAACAGAGTTGAGACCACAGAGACACTTTCTGACTCCAGAAGGCTGGGAACACACACTGGAGTTGTACATACAACGCTGTTTCAGCTTTTCAGGAAAGTAACCCAGGCTTCTTCCTGGTTCAGGGCATGATAAGCTTGAGCTTCAACAGGAAAAAATAAATCAGGAAGTTGATAATCAAAAGTGATTCCATTTCAATCTGTGATGGTCAGTGCCAAGGGTAAGATGATGGCCTAACGCCCTCCCTCAGCTCCTTGCAGCAAGGCCATCCTCTTTCCCATCCCACTCCAGCAGTGCAGTTGTGCTTCCTAGGCAGAACACCTTGTCCTCTTTTCCATACTCTGATATCTTCTATTCCACAGCACCTCTCAACCCTATATTTATAATACAGAGCATCTGATAATCTCTTTGGTCTTCAGGAACCTCTCAGCCCTGTTCTCTGTGAAAATTAAAAGTTAGGAAAGGAGATCCCTACCCATCCACATTATAAGAGCACGATGACATAACTTATTAGTCTTTGAAAAAGGCCTGTTAGGCAGTCCAGTGTCTCAGGGTTGTGTCCAAGGCCCACTGAATTGAATGAAAAACCTCACATGAATATTCTTACATCTTCCTTCACTGACTCCTTGTAAATGCTTTAAATCCTAAAATTTAAAGCATAGTTAATAAATTGTAAGAACTTAAAATGAATTTTTTGAACAGCTTACTACAAGTAAAAAAGCTGCAAGTTGAACATTTCAACAGCTTGTTCCTCTGCTTTTTGTATTGTTTTGTTTGCTTTTCTGGTCATAGCTGCACACCCTCATCTCTCTCTCTCATGTCCTCCAGTTGAGTATATCTTTGGTTCTGTGAGTTTTGGAACATAAGCAGTGTGCCATGTAAAAAGCAAAATAAAGAAAACCAGCAGATTTCCTTTCTATCTTATTGTTATGTTGCACCATGTCATGCAACAAAAGAATGAAAATGAGACAGACAAGAAAATGACAATCCAGGTGGCAGAATTATTTTTTCTCTTTACTTTTGAGAAGAAAACACGGCAGAAAGTCTTATTATTATAGGAAGGTTGAGTGATTTATTAAAAAAGCTTGTTATCAACACAAGACAGCCTGTTACTGGTGTGCTACATATTCCTCACAGTTGAAGTGTGAACAAAATTGGTAAGGCCAATTATAGCAAAAGTCTGATAGATACAGACAGTAGAAACATCTCTTGATCAAAGGCAAGCTGGCGGAAATATTTTGTGCCTTAGACCTTCGCTCATCAGAAGTGGCACCAAGAGCTCACAAAGGAAAAGCTGTAATGTGGGATTAGTATTTTTCATGCTGCTAAAGCAACAGATTGGGTAGTGCCCTGTTCTGCCAGGCCAGGCAGTGACCTTGCCCTCAGCCCAAGGAAATGCCCTCCTGACTGTCACAGCAGCAGCAAATCTTGTCTCTTTTGAGCTCCTCCTGATTGTACTTCTTTTGCTGGCTGGCAGGCATGCACTGAGACAAAACCCAACTCACACCACTGACATTTCTCTGTGTGTGTGTGTCATTCTTTTCATTCTCTGTGTTGTTTATTTCAGGGCTGGGTTTTTTTTCTAGCAGAAGAAGTCAAATCTCGTTTGGCTTATCAGTCCATCTACAAGCACAGATGATCCCCACAGCATCCTGAAAGCTCAACAGACCTTGAAACCAGCATCCACCCTGCAAGTGTCAGAAGCTGGCCTAATGCCCTTGCTCAGCTCCTTGCAGCAAGGCCATCCTCTTTTCCATCCCACTCTATTAATGCAGTCGGTTTTCACAGCCTTCTCAAGTTTTATGCATTCTGGGAGAGGATCTTGGCATTTCTTCATATTAAGATGTCTTCTAAATCTTGTCTGAGCAACTGAGCTTCCTGCATCTGTATCTTGGTCTCTGGTTTTGTCTTCAAACCCTCTAATCTTGATTTTGCCTCCTGTCCATGAATCCAAATGTTTATTCCCTGACTGCAACCCTCTGGGCTCCAGAAAATCAAGTATTCACAGAACCTCAGACTCTGTAGGAACATAGCCTCTTAAAATTCATAGCCCTTAATGCATCCAATCCTATGGAGCAGCTACAGACAACAGAAAGAGCTGTGAAGATTACCTAACTCAAAATGAAGCAAGCCCAGTGAATATGGCTTTAAAGGAGGTTAAAAAAAAATATATAGTGCTCTTCAGCATCTAGATCTAGCACCTGAAATTGCCAAAATGACAGGATATATAAAGGTTAGAACAGGGGAATTTCCCAAGAGCAGGGCCTGAATGAATTTTCAGGAAGACAAATGCTTTGCTTCTGCTTAAGCCATAAATTCCTGTTATTCTCAGTGAATCCACAATGTGGTCACCTGGTGGTTGATCTACTCTTTATGTCATTTATCTCAAGGTACAGAGAAAGGGGGGAAATGGAAACCACAACAAAAGCTGAATTAAATGAAGTATGTGGAAAAAATATCAAAAGCAGAGGTCTTTTGGGAATAAAAGCAATCCAATCTTGAATATAGAAAACTATTTGCAATATTTCCCAAAATGAAGTAGGAACAAGAAATCACAGCCATAACCTCATATTTATTCATCTCCTACTATGCTATTTCATGGTTCTCCAGAAAAATCACCCAGGAACTACAGCTGTTGTAAAGCATAATTCTTGTGATATGTGTGGTACTCTCAGATAATGCATCCAAAGTCATCTTTACAATTCTCTGGGAGATAGAACTTGAAATAAAAAAACAGCTTTTCTTTAAAAGGTCTGTCAAGACTATAGGTTAATGTCCTTATTTCAACACTAAGGATACAGAAAATTTTTAAAGGTGGGGTTCAAATCTTTGCAAGTCACTTTTAAAGATGTGGCCAAAAGTGAGTATAATTGTCAATCTGTAAGAGCACAGAAACTAGAAAAAAAAAGGGGTACCATAAACCATAAAAACCCCAAACTGCTCAAACTGTGGCTTTTAAATATTCCCTTCTGCTTCACTGATACACTTAAAAAAAAAAAAAAAAAACACAACCAAAAGCCGCCAGAATGAGAGTAGACATAATTTAAAGCAAGAGTAAGTATCTTTAATTAAGCTCTGTTTAGAATCTCTTTAGAGTTAAAGCTTATAGGGTTTAATTCTTTATTGAAAAACAGTAAGAGTGCTTACTCACCATACAGGATTTTTTCAAGTTCTTGTAGCCTTAAAAGAAATCTATTACAGATAAAAGCAAGCTTAAATAGCACATATTACATCTTGCTTTTGTTTATATATGGTGAAGAGTATTCAGAGTGGACCACATCTTAGACTTGCACTAATCCTTAAATAATTACTATTCATCGACTCAATGCTGGAAAAACCTCATGGAATGTGACTTTGTTCTGCTGGCTTGTCTAATCCGATTCAATTACTTCAGTTCTTTCTCCCAGAGGTCTCACATTTAGAAACTGAGCACTACACATCTCCTTATCCTCCTACCATCCCCCCAAAAAATGGAAAAGAAAAATTGGAAGGTAAAAAGCAAGCAAGAAAGAAAGAAAGAAAAAAACCAATTCCAATGGAAATGAACTATACTTTTTTTACTATTATTATTTTGGTCCTTTCCCAAATATCAGTCCATCAATAAACATGAGAAACAGCTTGTAATTCACAAAGCCTTCGGCAGCTCTGTTGTGATAAAGGCAAATTGGTCTGGCTCTACAAATGCTGGAGATGGGAATAAGTTCAGTGGTTTGGACCAATTTGAATGGATGGAAATCGCAGAAGTCCCTGAAGCTGCAGCAAGCAGTGCTGTACAGCTGGCAGCAGCTCCTCATCTGCATGCAGAAAGTGACAGGAATATTACAAATTTCCTGCCCAGAGTGAACTATTTCAATCACCTGTAACGACTTCCCTTGTCAAATGGAACAGTTGCACAAAACCCCTAACTACAAGAAGATTTTTTTCCTGCCCCTTCCCTCCTCCTCTTTTCTAATAACAGCCACCTGCCAAGAATTAAAACTTTGATTTCAAAATATCACAGTGCAGTGATTCTTGAATGGAAATTTCATAAAAGGAATGGCAATGCAATGGAGCACTAAGAACTACTCCGTGTATAATCTAACAGATACCACAGCAGATGAGGTTGTGTGATCTTCTTGAGATAAAAATATATAGTCTTAATTAAGAAACCAGATTTTCCGTGCAACCAAATGCTATTGAAAACAATTTACTCTCTCCTTTTGCACTAATTTCTATTCCTGACCTTGCATTATGTACTTTGCAACCAATCAGAACTTTCATTCAGAGACCTATCATTTCTGTGAATTGCATGAATTTTGCCCACAAGGAATGAAATAATGGAATTAAAGAGGAAAGGCAGCTGTGGTGTCTTCCTATTTTACAAGGAAACCTAATTACCATGCACCTTCGAACCTTCTGATTTTAAAACGTTTCCTGTCATTTCTGCACCTATCTTATTTGTACTTACTAAAAGAATTGATTGTCTT
Organism: Grantiella picta; assembly: GCA_013397955.1. NCBI lineage: Eukaryota > Metazoa > Chordata > Aves > Passeriformes > Meliphagidae > Grantiella > Grantiella picta. The sequence continues at coordinate 2,055,296 of VZRM01005233.1, forward strand.
GATTAAATTGCAGTAACGTTTGATATAGATTTTTCTCTTTCTCCCCCAGAAGGAAGCATTTTATCACTTGTAAATTGTACTTATGCACATGCTTATTAATTCTATAAATTAAACTAACATTTCCTACCATGCAGCTCCCAGTCCCACCAGATGTGTAATCGTTTTCAGTTCAGGCTGCTGTTGAATTGGAACTCTTCCAGAGCAACATACCCCACACACCTCTGCTGTCCTTCTTCCCTAGAACATCCCTGTGAAGCTTTTTTGGTAGCTTTTCTTACAAAATAAGTAACAGCAAATCACGAAATCAGTTAAAATTACAAATGCTCGGGCATTCATACATTATTCTACATCATTATTCAAAGTCAGGAGGATTCTGCATGGGACAGGGCAGTGGGCACACAATTTCCCCCTGATTTCTTAATTTGATAATTTTTAGTAAAATAACTTTTTTCTTTTTTTTTCTTTTTTTTTTTTTTTAACCTTCAGGGACTCTATGGGTTTTTTAATCTTTCATTTCCGAAAAAAAGAAATTACCAACCAGAAGCAGAAAATATTTTTGTCAGCATTATCTGGAGTTCTCTTTTTTTCCTCTAACAAAACGCTGAAATGACCAATCAATCTTTTGTTGGTAGTAATTATATAAATATATATATAGAGAGAGAGAGAGGTACATATTCTTCAACATTTTCATTCTTACTTTGGGTATCAGTTTGATGACTTCAAAAACATTGCAGTTTCACCCACAGACAGTGGAGGTGTTCAAA